>QJNU01000065.1:0-133564 GCA_004154915.1 Monosporascus ibericus | reverse complement strand
GGGGGGGGAGAATATGATTGCAGAAACCGCGTCGCCTTACCACGAGCTATAAGCAAGGAACAATACCCGGAAGGACCGCCTCGCCTCAACCATGACCTACTCGCCTTAGCTGAGGACTGCATCTCAACGGATAGCGGAAGACGTACAGCTACCTCCCATCCAGGGAGCACCAAAAGAGACCCATGTTTTTCGTCACGGTACTCCCAACAGTGCTCGACGCCAGGTGGTTTATTTTCTCCCGCGTTCCACATACGCATATTTACACTACTTAACAGAGGGCGGTCATCCTATACTAAGACATAAGCAGAACACTACGACGTAACACGTGACTGTGACGCTCCAAGTCAGATCCTCAGAGTAAGGAGTTAGGTAAGTAATATCAAAATTATACATTGCATTAACCTGGATATTACGACGCACGAACAAAACAAACGAAACCAAGAGACGCGCCCGCTAAGGGGAAACTTGTAAGCGGCGGCAAAGTCCTCGCCTAACCAAGCCCGGCCATACTCCCGCCGGCCCCCCTCTGTTTCGCCTCCCGATCCCACATCCTCAGCGCGGTAATGACGGCCATGACGGCCCAGCGCTCCCCCAGGACGCCAGTGAGGCCGCTGCCGAGGAACTGGAAGGCGAACTTCTTGGTCGGGTTCATCCTGATGCTGGCCCAGACCGCGACGACCTCCTCACCCCCGTCGTCGCCCAGCCGCACCAGCTTCCAGCCCGAGCGCGACCCGCCCAGCGCGCCCACCTGAGGCCCGCTGCTGTGGCGCCACTCGAACGCCTCGCGGCGGCCGGCGCCCAAGTCCATCTCGAACTGCATGTGCCTGCTGGTGTAGCCGAATCCGGTGGGCCGCATGTGCTCTCGAGACGACGGGGAGGAGCCCTGCGCGGCGCCGGGGAGGTCGACGTCGACGGAGCTCACAGCCGTGTTGCCGCCGTCGGCGGTCGCCAGCGACGGGGCGTCGGGGCTCGGCCCGCCGTGCAGCACCGTGTCCGCCTTGCCCGACCACCCCGCGTGCGTCGTGACGGCGTACAGGGGCTGGTTCTTGTGCTCGCCCAGCACGTACTTACGCCCGCCCAGGCCGGTCGAGTATAGGTAGAAGACGGGAGGGAATCGGCGGTTGACGTGGCCGCCTTGCTGTGGTGGGTGGGAATGAGCCATCTCTTCAGCCTTTTTTTTTTTCTTTTCAGCTCGTCGATATTTCTGTGGGATGTCTTCCGGGTACGGTGAGGGAGTAAGCGCGGAAAATTACCTACGGACCCCATTCGACCCATTGACCAAAATTGGCTACCCGTTAATTACTTACGAATGCTTAGACGTTTACCTGCCCGTCTCGTATCGACACCCATCCATTACTCCTTACATATATTTCAGATCAATACTATTATTTTTTTGGGGGGTATATTACCACTGCGCGGTTAATATTATGATGGAGTTATATATTCTTAATTAGGTATACGCGACCTGTCGATTACCCATTGCTTTCATGGGTACCCGTTCCCTCGCCCTACCTTCCGTGGTAATTGGTGGACGAGAATTCGCTAACTGGAAACGACCTTCTTCAGACAAAGCATAGAACATGAGGACACGCAGCCGAGGCTAGATGTCATAAGGGTTTAGATATATAGCAAATCACACCCATATCCGCCCTTGTCTCACGAGTAGGGTAGCATTAGCTATGTGTAATTCTTGCTTCCTGGCTCCAATTACTGTCTTTTTGAGGCCAAGCTCATCAGCCCTGTAAGGAGCGCAGAAGGACTTTACAATATCAGAGGTATGGTTCAGTCAATCTTTATTTTGGCTGGACAACACTTGTCCCTTTTCGAACAGTATGTCCCGTCCTTAGGGCTTTGTGGCTGGAACTTGCCGTTATTGGATTTCGATGGAATCTATTAGTCTCCCGCCAGAGCGTGGGGGTTCGCACTTTCGGCGCTATTCAGTTTCGTCCGAAACCGCTCCAAAAAGCGTGTTCAACGCTCAGAATTCAAAAGGTGCAGCCCGTGACAACCAGCGGCGGTCTTACCTTATTAAGAATTTACAGTAGGCTGGCACTGCTGAAGGAGAGCATAATCAAGTAAATGAAATTACGGGAATCATAGAAAATAATGAATAACGCTTTAGAGATGTAGCGTGCATCATTCAGTTGCCTGCGAAGTAGCCTTTTAGATACGAAACCCTGGGTATGCAAAATAAATGGGATGTAGCTTACTTATTAACAGTATCTTATTTGAGCCATATGGTGTGAGATGTTGGGTAAAATGTGACATTGAATTGTCTAGCACCTTGGCAGATAGACACGTCGAAAGGACTTCATGCTAAACACATGGGGCATCAAAGTAGTCCCGAACTACCAACCAGGACGGAGAGAAAGCCGTGGCTAGGGAGCTAACTTTCGTGGTATCAGCATAATACATGCATTATATGCATAATCCACTATGCGCATCACAGACATTCGGCTTCTAGTAAGTCGACCACCAGAGTGAACCGAGTCCTCTTGTGTTATTTGCAAATCCAGTCAAATTCTTTCTGGCACGTCCTCGTAGGGCATAAACGGAGAATATATAGAAAGATTAACGAAGCCCGGGAATTTACTCTTTAAAAATGTTGTTTACGTGGGGCCGCGTCCATAATTTCTAATAGTGTCGTCGAGGTCGCCCTGGTGCCGTTGTAGGAATACGACATATATATAGCTAAACAAGCTCGAACCAACAACGGTTCGAGCGCCCACCTTTGGAGACCACCAGCGGTAATACAGTTAAGGAGGATACTTAGTATGGCAGCTGGGAGAGTAAAAGGGTTCGCGATGACTGAGTAGTAAAAGGAGTTAGTGGCCGCTGGTGAGGTGTTCCCGTATACTTATCAATACCTGTAACAGCTTCAGCAGGTCAGGGGCCGGGGCTAAATTATATATGCGCTCTAACTATCCTCAGGCCGTCATACTGGTGTAGGATAACATTGTTGTATGGTTAGGGCGAATGATTTAAGCCGTTACGGCTTGGCATATGTAGTTAGGTCATGGCAACCTCGAAGTGTCCTATCTTTTGATGGATATCAACAGACTGAAGAGGAGGAGAAGTGAAGTTGTTTATTCTCTTTAACTAGCCACGTGGGTATTTTCCTCGGAAGGAGACTATTTTTGAGCTGTTCTGGCCCATATCACTTTACTGCTAAAGCTCCTTGCTTAAGAGGTCTAGCTCTAAGGATTGGTATTTCGCTGACTTAGAACGCTGTAGTACTCATAGAGTAAATATCCATTTCTTGCGTGGTAAGTGTGAAATCTGGATCACATAGTCAAACTTAACGCAACAGTGGAGAAAGGGTGGCGTGTGAGTAAGTGCGGAAGTGACACGACGGCCAGGAATCTAAGGCGACGAGACGACTAGGGTTGCGGGTCGTCAAGGCGATCCGTGATGTGCAAGGAGGCTAGTAGCTCGGATGTGTCCTAGGATACGGTACAGTATACAGGAGGGTTCATATATTATGATTAGTGGTTGTTCTTCCATCAGACGTTCCCCTCGTACACTCCTTATGGCCTTGTGGTGTAGTGGACCCTTTGTGGCTGGGTAAAAGTAGTCGTCAGAAAAATAAGGCAGTGCTGAGGTTTTTTTCGGTCGTCTGGAGGAGGTGTCGACCTTGTTTGTTGTGCCTTGCGACTTTTTTTTGCAAATCTTTTTGACTCTTTTCTTCGAACCCCTACCCTCCTCGCCTAGTCTGCAGCTATATACCCTTCTCACTCGTGCTTCTTTTCCTTCTTTTTTCCTTTCTTCTACTTGAGTTACTCTGGTCTTCCCTGGCATTCGAACTCTCGATCTATTATGTCTATGAGATGGCCTATAAAAGTGGCTGCAGTGGTCGCCTCAGGCACCCATACTAGATGTGCCTGTAGGGCCTATACGGTCAGGTCATACATAGCCTAGGTCTTCACTCCCATTCCAAAGTCAAATACAGTGAGCCTTTCCTCAGTCATCTGTTTTATGGACCGTCTCCGCCGCGCCCCCCCCCCTACCGTAAAACGCCTCTAGATGATTACAAGCCCACACTATCGATGATGATTCTTACCAGCAGCTTGTCCCAATATTGTTTTGAAATCCAACTGGCACGTTTCTTTCCTAACTTTAAGGGTGGATTCGAATTCTACGAAGATAGCCGTAACTTAATTATCCATACCCCTTCACACTTTACGGGTCGGGGCATACTGAAACGCGTCGTGTACGGCGTACACCAAATGACACCGGTAGCTGAGATAGCTATTAAGACAGCGGCTCTCTCTGTGCTTTCTTGTGGAGGGGCTGCTCATAGCAGCGAACTCCCAGGAAGACTAGCTCTGTATGAGAAAGCGAAAGATGAAATAGCACACAGTTTTAAGAACTTACTCCACTGGCCATCTCTCACCTTCATAGGAGAATCATGGAGGTTTCAAAAGCGAATATCTCATTATCCAACCGAGTCATCAAAAGCCAATCGTAGACGTCCTTTCGAGCTTCTACATCGTAGTCTCGACTACGACGAACGGCAAAACTCTCTACATACGTTGAAACAATATATTCAGTCGCACGATCACCCTGCTTAAAGGTTTAGGGCGAGCCAACTGGGGACTATCTACTGTCTTGAACTGGATTATGCAGTCGTTGTGCTGTATTCCTCGAGTGTCACAGAGTCAGACCATACTCGGCTTAATATCCTGTAGTCCCAATCATGATGCTTTTGATCCTACTAGTTGACAGTTTGCCATTAGACGTAAAAATATGCGTCGTATATCATGCTCATTGTTGATCCATGTCAGTGCCGGGCCAGCTTGGCGAACTTACTGTACCGCAAGCTTTGCTACAAGTGTGAAATTTTGGCGGTAAAACAACGGGCTGCTACACGTAGTTGGCGAATTCGAATGGAGTGTGAAAGCTGTAACGTCCTTGTCAAGCTCTGCCTGCGAGATTCCCCGTCTCAAACGGCTTTCCGCCGGGTGCCAAGAGGATAGTATGTACACCTTTTATTATGGTTTGTTCGAATAGGGATACAGCACTCTTCTATTTAAAAATCAGAGTCGGTTCGCCTCAACTTATATGAAGTCTTCTTATCAGCGTCAAAGAACAACTAGTCTCATCTGCTGAGGCTCCCCCAGAGGCCTTGCTAAAAGAATGCCATTGCTCCTCACACGTGCCCACAAGGCCGATGCGGGTCGAATCGCGGAGATCCACATGGCTGCATTCGGCTCCAACGCAATGCTTCGGGCTCAATTCCCGATGCCCGCCCTGCACGAGGCGTTGAAGAAAACGGTCAAAGCAAAGGCGGCCGCCGATATAGACGATCCGAAAACGACGGTTCTGGTTGTCCGAAGCGTTCCAGATTCCTATGCTACGCGGGTTCAGAGTGATTCTCTTGATCAAGACGAGGACGCTCCTCAGCAGCAAGAGGAAGGCTTCGTCGTTGCGTTTGCGAAGTGGTCACACCCAGTCGCGGATGATGAGGAATACACGGAGCCGCCTTGGGTTTTCCCTGAGGGAACCAATTGGGACATATTGAAGGACTGGACGAGAAAGACGGAAGAAGCTCAGCAGAGAGCTCTTGGGGGGGCGCCGTGCTACCGTATGCTTACCCTTCCTTTATGAATCTGACGAGCTTTGACCAATGGTCTCTTCAACAAGGCTACATAGTCCTTGAGATGCATATGCGTTGATCTTACTGCTCGACAATTATATTTTCGTCAGGCATACTGTTACCTTCACCCTTAGATGCGATCAGCTGGTTCACCTGATACACTTTCGTAAACCTTTACCAAGAACGAAGAGGCGAAGGCTGATGTCATCATAACAGGACTTACATTTATAGGGACCGACCCAATGTACGAGGGACGCGGAGCTGCTTCATTATTAGTTAACTGGGGAATGCAGCAATGCCGGCTACATAACATCCCGGGATACCTCGAAAGCACACTGGAAGCAGCTGAGTTCTACAGGAAGCGGGGCTTCACTGAGATAGAGACGTTCTCATCAAATCTCAGCCAGGTCGGGACCGAGATGTACAGAGAGACCAGCTTCACTTTCGTTCCGGGCCCATAATATTGAGCTGAAGTCGGCGGAATTGCCCAAAGTGGCTTGCTCGGGTCACGCACCCGTATCTTGTTCTGGGGTTAGTAAAATCTTGAATCTACGAACGCCAGATAAAGTGAAATGATTGGGTGATGCCGATGATTCCCTATTTCTATATAAGACCGGTCGACCCTAACTGCGCCTGTTCTCAACCTCCTCTGCTCGCCCAGTCTTGAGATGACGTCTGTTCATAAACTTGCAGGGGCCAGTATTAATTTGAGGCAATGGCGAAGTTTATAGGCCTAGCATCGTCTCCTTCCCCATTTGTCGAAGCATTGCACGATACTCTGAAAGTTCTCAGCTGTGTCAGGGAAAGAAACTTACCGAGCCGCATTGCGTTGAACTTCCTCACGGTCCAGGGAGACAGGATCGATAGCCCCCAGCGCGAGATCCTCAGTAAGGTAGACTCAATTAAAATTGCAATGAATGGGCCAAACACTGTTACAGAAAGCGACAGTGTGCTTCGGAAGATGAATCGTGAACTCGATCAATTGTTACACGTATACGGTAAGCCCCATAAACCGGAAAGATGGGACGACGAGTGAAGCCGCTGAACTACGATCAGCAAATGGTCTGAGGGATTACGAGACTTTCTCTCAGGATCCCGTTGCGAAACCTGAACCGTCTGGTGATGGGAACATTTGGGGTGCTGGCGCTCATCATACCAACGCTAATAATGGCATTGCTTCCTGGCCTAAGAACCTGTCTTGTCACGTTGTCGGTGGCCACTCAGTTCTTCGCTTCGTGGATCGCTCATTACGAACATAATGCAGCGGGGAAAGACAATTCTGCGGCCGTTGCCGCTTATGCTGCTGTTCTGGTCGTCTTCGTTGGCGCCAGTATGGCGCCTGTGGGTTGGACCAGTTCAGGGCGAGGAAGTCCCGCTAACGACTGGTGTCTTGTATCAGGTAAGATAATCAAATTGAGAATATAGGGAGTTTGCTGGTCTATGGTGTATACTAACAACACCTAGCCCCAGGACATATAATGAGGCTCAGAACATTATTTAATGTCAGTGTTGTCAACATTACAGATGCGCTGCTCGTAGTCGGACTAGGCGCTGCTGTCTTTCTTCTGCAGTTTCTTCACATATTTGGCCAGTCTTGTAGTCTCCTAAGGCGGTACCATCACGGACAACGAGCCTGTAGCAGGCTAGAGACAGCCACCAACTTTCCCTCTTAAGGGATGTATCGGGGAAGACGCATAAGACATTAGAGATGCAGGATGTCACAGTTAGGCTGATCGTAAGGAAAGGTTGCATAGAGTGTGGAAAGTGTAAATTATTATGGATAATCCAGGCCATAGAGAGTAATGGCTAGGAAACTCTCTCTATATTGTGGGAGCCCCGGAACAACGTTGTTACGGGGTGACTACAGTTCCCAGGGGGTCTTGATGACTAAGCCAGTGACCCCTATTCTGCGACACTGGAAGTACAGTAACATTCACTAAACATACTCAAGATGTCTCTTTGTAAGAAGTCTATAGCTCCAGAGGAAGATTTGGAGCAACGAGTTTTAATGCTTAATTCTCGTCAAGGTGAAAGGGAAATCTTCCAGCTGTGCATATGAATACTTGACCAGCTCTCAATTAGTCACGAAGCCTACAGACAATGTATATAATTGTACAACTGTGCCTGGTGATATTATGAGATGTCGAAGTAGTCAGGGGTGCTGAGTGGGGGGCGCACGTAGATGGTCTATCCCTCCAGGAAGCCTAGAAGAGCTGCCACAAAGGACTTCAGTCCCATGATAAGCTCTATCTCGAGGTCCTAGGAAGATAGCCAAGTGTCAGAATCCTCATAAGGCTTTGCCGAGTTTGCGGTCTTGAGGTTTCAGTACCGCCAGACTGTTCGGACTCTCTCTAATCCGGTCCCCATTTTGGGGCTAGTTTTCCTTTCATTATTCTGCGGGATTTATAGCTGCTCCTAGGTGGAGTTCCGTCCATCAAAGCCTAATGATGGTATCTCCATTCGCCTAGCGGTTAGGACACTCCATCAAATCCTAATGATGTTATCTCGATTCGTCTAGTGGTTAGGATACCTGCTTGTCATGGAAAACGCAGGTGGCCGGGGTTCAATTCCCCGATCGAGAGTTCACCCTCCTTTTGCTCTTGTCATGTAAAAATCAGATGGCCGGGGTCCAATTCCCGATCGAGAGCTCACCCCCCTTTTGCTCTCGGGTAGTTCGATAGTGCTCTATTTTTCCCGTTTGTGACCCCTCCTAATGGCTTGCATCGATGTACTTCTTGCTGGTAATCGTCCACAGATAGATCCATAGGGTTTGGGCTAAAATAACGTGGGTGTTGTCGATGGGACAATAATAGTATGGTTTTTGCCCAAAATTTTCGCTCTGCGTCGGTCTTGACGCGGCACCATTGGCGCGGCACCATTGACGCGGGTGCTTTCGCCAGCCAATCACTTTGGAATACTTAGCAGCCGGCGGCTAATAAGAGTATCGCTTCCGAGATTCCGTGTGCCCCACAAGCGCCCAGCCCGGATCATCACTAGCTCCGATTAATGCTGGGGTCACTGAAATTTATGGGAAACACCTGCAATGGAAGAGGTGGGTAGCTCCAGTTACGCGGTTGTATCAACTACCCATATCTGAGTGTCAGGCGAGCAATTGAGCTCGTGGAGGGTCGAGATGGTGAACCCGGGAAAGCGCATGCACGTATTACAAGCCGTACGTTCGTTGACTTCCAAACTCGCCGTTTACTACTGACAATTGTTTCCAGAAGGTGAACCCGCACAGCATTTGAGAGGCACTGGAACTCCTACCTAACGAACTATTGCAGTTATTGGCATTACGGCATGGCCAAGGCGCAGCGATATTGCCACCCGAGATCACACGGATACACATGGACTTCGCGCTGAAGTGGAACGAGGGCCATTTCGGGCCGCGGTATGACTCTTTCCCCGGCGGTTCCTTCTCAGACGGGGGAAGCAAGGAGTGAGCAGTCAGGCTGACAGGAAGGCGCCGCAGGAAATTCTGGAAGACGTGCCTCCCGCGGCTGAAGTTCTGGAACCCTGCGATACCGATGCTGGTGAACCGGTCGGAGAACCAGTCCGGGCCGGCGACGATGTCCATCTACTTCCGGCAGACGGCGACGGGGGCGGGGCTGGTGGCGGCGGCGGCGGCGGCGAGGAACATGGTGCCGCTGGCGCAACAGCCGCACTCGAGCACGACCGGCGAGTGCCCGGCGCCGGCGCCCGAGGAAGGCGAGCGCGTGGTCACGATCGACATGAAGAACCGGCATTCGCAGGCCATCTATGACGAGTTCATGCAGAAGACGGGCGCCACGGTGGTGGCGCCAACGCCCGACGAGCAGGTCGAGATGCAGCAGATCGAGGAGCTGCGCGAGAAGGCCGCCGTCGACCGCGCCATCATGAAGAAGTACATCGATGACAAGCGGCGCGAGGAGCGGATGTTGGCTCAGGCCCGGCAGGAGGCCGAGGCCATCAGGATGGCAAACCAATAACTGGGTGGATCGGTCCGTCTATTGCGTTGGGAGCGATCCTGTCGTAGGAATGATAAATGTACCATATGGGATACCGAGGAAAAGGCACGAATGTACATATTACGTCCAGAAGAAAGCACCGAGGGGAGTGCCACCCCTCTTACGAGAACCATGAAAGATTTTTGAGTTGATGAATTCGATGCGTACTACATCACAGTCTACTTTTACTCAAATCAGGCTTGCCCCCTTAAGGCGAGTTACTTTGGAAGTAGTTTGACTTTTTTAACATAATACTGCCAGGTGGGAAGGGCCGGGGTACGTCTAGAGCACCTAGAACTGTATTCCAGCCATATACATACAATGTCTACGTTCGCATCAACGGTGCCCAGACCGCAAGACGCTCAGCGCCGTAGGCCAGTCCACATCTCAAGTTCTATACCTGCACGGCGTAGCCCTCCTAGGCTATCACGGCTCCTAGTTCGCTGTAGCAACTAGGGGAATTGAACCTCTTACGGAGGGACAGTAACGTGAAGTTAACGTACGAACAGCAACGCTTACTGTACTAGGCCCCAAAATTATCTGATATCCAGGATGCCCGCCAAGTCGACAATTTACTTCATGGTACCTACCATGGTAGAGTCACGTCCTCTCCTTCTAGGGTAAAATGTTGACGTTACTTCTGTGCTCCCAATGACCTCCTTTAACGCCTATGCTTATTATCTCACTCTACACTAATCACATAAATACACACAAACATGTATAAGATCATATAACACGGGCGTCGCCGGACCTCCTACGGAACCCCGGGGCCAATTCAACTTCCTGTTGCTGAAGCGGCCCTTGAAGTGTAAAGGGCAAAGGGCGAGTTGGACAGTGCGTCTCGGGGTTAAGGTAAGGAGTCGGGGGCTATCATAAACGTCCTGCGATTACGAAGGAACCTGCTTTCCATGGTCCTCCGACGTACGAAGAGATATAGTGCTGGTACTAAGATTGTGAACATAGAAGTAGAAGACGATAGGCTTCCCCAACTGACCGACACTTTTTGATATACGGAATATCTTCAGTATCAGAATTCATTGTGAACTGTCGCCTTGATTCCACATGCAAGGGGTCCGACTTGGGGAAATTTCTATTCGAGTAGTGGTTACTGCGCCTTTTAGCCGGTACTTGGTAGGTCCATATCTCGGGTACGGATGATCCTAGACCAGTCGATAATGACTCAGATAGATGCTTTAATATAGAATAGAATATATCTGTGACTGCTGGTAGGTAGCTTCTTACCACTCTAGGATCTTGAAACTTGACACGCGGGTTCCCGTTCGTTCCGATCTTGCCCCATTTGATGACAATACGAATCTGCAGAATGGATGGAGGCGCCCAACTTAAAATTGAAAATGATGCGCGAACGCCTATCTAAACCTCCCACCTTTCGCAGACGCTAGGTAAGCGGCGGCTCCAACGACATTTCCGACGTAACTACTCAATATGGGCGTCTAGGAGTATAGCATTCAGCGAAGGAACCTGAGCCCCTTGATCCATATGTACAGAAATACAAATCACTAAGGAGAATTCCCGAATCTTATCGCCGCACTCCCAAGATCCAGTCGGGCCGGGGCTGGCTGGGAGGTGTCGAATCATGACAGCCCCCGCAGGCCCGGACTCCACTGCCATGCCATGCCATGCACTGCACGCGAACATGAGGGAAGACCGTTAAAAAGCCCGCACGCAGGGGCACACAGATACCTGCGCGACAGGCGATGATGTCAACCAAGGCTTTACATATGGTTTGGCAACTTGGCGAGTTTTGACAATCCCGTCTCCCCCACTCCCGATGGTAAACACGTCCACTACCACCAGTGCAGGTGATTTGAATAGCTGACCCCGCCATGCCGGATTCGAATGCTTGCGACCATAGCATCAGTAATCTCAAGTATGTTTGTCCACTCTGAGCTGCGCGAGGTTGAACGTCTACCGTGAGATCTTTGGGTCTTTATTGGTAGGTACCTACTTACTGCAGGGAGCATTAGGCAGCCAGCTCGGATGGAAAATGAGCGAATGATCTCGATGGATCTCATATTAGGGCAGGGCAGCTCCTCTTCTGTCCTGGCAGCCAACCCCGTGGCTCTTATTACCGTTTACAATTAAGTCGCGCTCTAAGCTTTTACCGACTATGCCAAGTCCAGAAACGCCCACCCGGCATTCACATGCTCGCCTTTCGCATTCTCACCCCCCGGCTCTTCGATGTGGGATGTGACCAGGCCAAGAGGCAATTGCCATTTTCGCATTTGCATTGCTAGGAAATAGCTAACCAACAGGCGCGAAAAAGCCCTCCTAGCCTCCCAGCCTGCAACCTTTGGAAGCTTTGGTTTCTTTGGTTGGTTTGGGGCTGCATTGTGTATTGTCTTCGCCGGATCCACTTCTCCCTTTTAGCTCATCATAAGGCTAGCAGAAGCTCCCGTGATCATATCACGTATCCTATTTTGATCTTTATTACATACGTCGCTCGCCATTGTAGTGTGTTTACCCTGGTCTCCTGATATACACGTAGGAAGATACAGAAGCAGTATGCCGCTCCTGATCTTGCGGCTGATATTAGCGCTGGGAATGGAGCACTGCTGACGTTAGAACTTACTAACCACATGTCGGGTGTACATTACTCAAGGGCGCTTATCGACTAGTCCAACGACTGACTACCTCAACTAAGCGAGGTGCTACAGTAGAGTTATATAGTCATTTTAGATTATCTAGGTATGGCTTTCCCGAAGACTTGGCCCTCCACCTCCGGCGCCCAACCAGAGGCCATCCACTTGCCCGAGAACCACCTTCCTCGCCCTCAACTTGTCTACACGTCGATTCCTTCCTAGACGCCGACGCCTCGGACTTCTCGCCATACGAGTTAACAACCCCGTGGGGTCGGAACTTGCTATCGTCTCCTCCGTGCAGTGATTGTAGGTAGCCCGCTTCTTAAGAAAGTTCGACCAGGTGGAGGTGGGTCTTGACGTACGTCTTGTCAAGAACCAACAAGACTTCGTCCCTCGATACTCCGGTATTACTGGAGAAACTTGCGCGCCTGCGGAACTTCTGCTGAGAGTCTGAGACCCCTTATTAGCTCTAGGTCTCTTCACTGCCTGGACAAACGGAAGATTCTCCTCACTCCACTGACCCCATCAGCCGAAGTTTAAAGGGCGATACAATCTAAGGCGATACAAGGGTCGAAACTCATTTCTGCCCTCCGACTACAGTACATATCCGCCGCCATCTTACAGCTTTCATATGACGCATTTTGCGACGTAACATGAGCTTGGGCCGGCTCTAGCTGAGCGTTAAATACAAAAAGGCCCGCCAGACTTGTAGTACTTGACGCACCTGTGAGTGATATTCTGGTAGTATTCTTCTCAATTACTTTTATCCATATCTCTCGGCAGATTGTAAAACCGTCGCGCATTGCATTATCTGTCGTCGGTCTTGCGGAAGTCTAACCGAGACTCTTCAGGCGACTAGACCCAATCGTTTATCCACTCACTTCCTTGCCTAGAAGGTGAGTTCCTCTACCTTCTAGTAGTACCCTTCCCATACATGTGATCATCTCCTTGCTACCGACATTGTCGTGGCTCCCCATCCGAAGTACAGTAGAAGCCCTGGAGACCCACCCCGTGTCTAACACCCGTGGTTCTTCTCCCCAGCTGCACTTGCTCTAGATTTATATGTACTTAGCCCCATCCCCATATTGGAACTGCATGCTCCCATAGATATCATATCCCCCGCGGATATTAAGTTACTACCACAAGTGTGCTACTCGGAAGGGTGGAATGCCGGCCTACTGTCTTCAGGATTGTCATTACTTCTACCGCACAGCTCTGCGCGGCCTGAACATCAGCATCTTCGTCTCGCCTCTGTACGCCTAGTTCTTCTGCGAAGCCTACTAACATCATGCCTACTCAAGTTCGGATCTTTGCTATGCCAAAGTCTCTTGGTGAAACGCTCAACGGCAGCCCACTGGCTTCCGTTCCTCGATCTTTCCCAGATCTACCAACCGAGGGATCAATAAGCACCAAGCCAGAACATCCCAGAGTCACAATGACGACGGTTTCAGAGGCCCCCAAGGAAGGCGGCATCACATTCGCCGCTCAAGACGGTCTTCCTAAACTACCCATCCCCGAACTTGACAGTACTTGCACCAAGTACCTTGCCGCCCTAAAGCCGCTGCAGAGCCCTCGGGAACACGCAGAAACGAAGGCCGCCGTTCAGGAATTCTTGAAACAGGATGGCCCATATCTCCAGGAAAAGTTGCGCAGTTACGCCGTCGGAAAGACGAGTTACATAGAACAATTCTGTAAGTTGTGAAATCCCTGTCCCGAGAAAGGTGTCATGCCACTGATATAGAGAGGAGGGTATGACTCGTACCTAAACTTTGACAACCCCGTCGTCCTGAACTTGAACCCCTTCTTCTTGCTCGAGGATGACCCTACACCGGCTAGGAACAACCAGGTCACCCGTGCCGCATCCCTGGTCGTGTCGGCCCTGGAGTTCGTCCGGGCAGTCCGTCGGGAAGAACTGCCACCGGATACGCTCAAAGGGAAACCCCTGGATATGTATCAGTATTCGCGACTCTTCGGTACGGCGCGAGTACCGACCGAGCATGGATGCCAAATCGAACAGGACCCTGACTCCAAACACATTGTGGTGCTCTGTCATGGGCAATTCTACTGGTTTGACGTCCTTGACGACAACTCAGATCTCATCATGTGTGAGAAGGACATAGCCGTCAATCTCCAGACAGTCATCGATGATGCTGCCCATATACCCATCCAAGACGCAGCCAAGAGTGCCCTTGGCGTTCTGAGCACTGAAAACCGGAAGGTCTGGTCCGGGCTGAGAGACGTACTCACCAAGGAGGAGGGATCCAATAACGCGGAATGTCTGGGTATCGTCGACTCGGCACTCTTCGTGCTCTGCCTCGATTACACGGAACCCAAGTCGGCGGCTGCGTTATGTCAGAATATGTTATGTGGTACGAGTGAAGTTGAGAAGGGAGTGCAAATTGGTACATGCATCAATCGTTGGTACGACAAGCTGCAAATCATTGTCTGCAAGAACGGAAGCGCAGGCATCAACTTCGAGCATACCGGTGTGGATGGCCATACGGTACTGCGATTCGCGAGTGACGTCTACACAGACACCATCTTACGATTCGCAAGGACCATCAATGGGAAGGCCCCGAGTTTATGGAAGACAACAAGCCCGGACCCTTCGAAGCGTGCCCCGGAGAGTTTCGGGGATGTTAATACGCACCCGTACAAGTTGGAGTGGGATATGCTGCCTGAGCTGAAGGTCGCTGTCCGATTCGCCGAAACTCGGCTCGCAGATCTGATCGGCCAGAACGAATTCGAGTGCTTGGACTTCTGCGGCTTCGGCAAGAATTTCATCACCTCGGCTGGGTTCTCGCCGGATGCCTTCGTTCAGATGGCGTTCCAGGCAGCTTACTACGGTCTCTACGGACGGATCGACTGTACTTACGAGCCTGCCATGACCAAGGTCTTCCTTCACGGACGAACGGAAGCCATAAGGTCGGTTACGGAGGAGTCCGTCAGATTTGTCCAAACCTTCTGGGCCGACGATACCCCGGAAGAAAAGGTCGAGGCGTTGCGCAGGGCTTGCCAAAAGCACACAGCGAACACCAGGGAGAGCGCAAAGGCCGAAGGCTGCGACCGCCACCTGTACGCCTTGTTCTGCGTGTGGCAGAGGCTCCAGGATGATGACCAAGCTAGCAGTACGGGCTACACCAGCCCATCCGAAAGCAATTCCGAACTCGGGTCCGCGGTCGGGAGCCCTCGGAGAGAGTCCGCCATATCACTGGACGGAGACGCCAAGTCACGCGGGCGCGGCTACAGCACTACCTCGCGTTCACGAGATTCCAACCCGATGCCACTTCTGTTCGCCGACAGCGGCTGGGATAAGCTGAACAACACCATACTGTCCACGTCCAACTGCGGCAACCCGTGCCTCCGGCAGTTCGGCTTCGGTCCCACCTCGGCGGACGGGTTCGGCATCGGCTATATCATCAAGGACGACAGCATCAGCATCTGCGCGTCGAGCAAGCACCGCCAGACGAAGAGGTTCATGGACACCCTGGAGAGCTACCTCCTCGAGATACGGCGGGTACTGCGGATCACGAACCGGGAGTCGACCATGACGAAGCAGTCGCGGGCCCGCGAGATCGACTCGACCAGCAAGACGCCCAAGGGCCTGAAGGCCAGGGGCCGGATGATCACGGGCCACGACAACGTTAAGGCCATGGCGGGGGCTATATCGTCGCTCGGGTCCAGGTCGCCGACCGAAGACAGCCTGGCCATGAGCGAGGACGACGAACTGGGCGGATGTGAGCTGTTTCTTCCCCCTTTTCCCTCATCCTTGTTGTAGTAGCAAGACCGGTTGGATCTCTTGACTAACGTAAATATACGCAGACGGGTTTTTTGACTCAGGAATGCTGCTCCAGGCGCTTAAGAACCGCGGGAGAGACGATAACATGGACGCGAAGGCTTCGGAGAGGGCGTCCGTCCGCGCGAAGAGGAAGGACATCGGGAAGAAGCTGCGGCTGGTCGAGTACTGAGCGTGCGGGGGCTCCGGCGTTTCTCTGTCGTTTTTAAGAGATATTCTGGAATATAGCGGTTTGTAACGCGGCGTTTGCGGGCGGTGTGGATTCCTACACTCATCGGCGGCTGGGTAAGATGTATATAGCAGAAAGACATTTTCACGCGATGTTTAAATTCTGAGAATTTGAGTTTTGTATCTGCCGTAGGGAAATGCAGCTTTGCGGGTATAAGGTCGTGAGGGTCCGGTGCGTCAAGCCGACTGTTCTGTCGTATCCTTGTGCCGTGCATCCCCGGGGATCTTATATCCCTCCGCTCTAAAGCCAAATTCAGAGTGGGAGGGAACTAAACGAGCCTAGCTACTGCATTTGTCTGCTCGATGCCGGCCACGGATTTTCTCTCGGAGGGGTTCATGTCCAACGTTCGAAGGGCCCGACGATCTCACCTACCTCCCCTTGCAGGCCATCGCCCAGGACCTTCTCGTCTACTTTCTACGCCAAACGGACGACCGACAGACATATAATACCTCGGGCTTACAAGTACCGCTCCAGGTCCTCCTCCCTGACCAGCTTGAACCGCACGCCGGCCAGCGCCGACGTGACGATCGAACCGCGGTACCAGTCCCTCCAGATCCTTTGTATGATATTCGGCTCATCCTCCCGCCCCTCCCCGTCCTTCCTGGTCACGTCCCCTCCCCCTCCCGCTTGCTTCCCTGAACCTCCATAGTCCCGCCTCCACACCTCCTCGTCATCGCGCTTCCCGCCCGCATCCTCGTCCCGGATCAAGGAGCCCTCCCCGCCGAGGAGCGCGTGCGTGACGTCGTCCGTGGCCGTGACAGCGATCAGGATCGTGTTGCCCGCGAGGCCGCTCCCGCCTGCTGCCGCCTTCCCCTCCCCTCTCCCATCCCCATCTACCCCACCTCCTTCCTCTGCCCGCGCCCATCCTCCCCCTCCTTCCCCAACTCCCCGCCCCCGCCCACGACCCGCGGCCCCGAACCGGTCGACGACGTGGAACAGGCTGCCGAAGATCTGCTGTGGGCCCGCGCCCTCGCCGTACCGCAGGGCGGCGAACTCGACGGCGACGCGGCGCACGCGGGCCGCGTCCGCCCGGGACACGAAGTACGCGGCGGGACTGTTGAACCCGAAGGTGTCGTGCGGCTCCAGCTCCCCGCGCAGGTACAGCGCGTCCCGCGCGAAGCTGAAGTAGGTCCGCGGCTCCGAGCCCGTCTTTATCATCGGGGCACGGGGTGGTGATGAGGTGTGTGCGGAGGAGGAGGAGGCCGGGGTTGGGGCTGGGGTTGGGAGGGTTTCGTGGTGGTAGTGGTACGCCGGGTAGTAGTAGGCACCCGGCGCGCCGCTGCCGTCGGCGTTGTTGACGTTCATGGCCAGCACGTGCGGCACCCTCCAGCCGAAGGCGAGCTCGTAGTGGGACAGCGCCAGGGCCCGCGTCTCGCGGTTCACGTGCAGGAGGACGGGGACCTGCTCCTGCTCCCGCCGCTCCCCCTGGGCTCCCCCCTCTCTCCTCTCGCGCCGCGACGAGGGGGATGGGGAGGACGACTCGACGCACGTCACCTGCACGATCCGCGGCGCCAGCATGTACTCCCAGACGCGCAGGCGCAGCTCGGCGGGCAGGGAGGGGAACGGCGCGAACGACGCGTGGTGCCGGCTCATGCGCCGCGCCGCCGCCGCGTCGAGCCCGTCGCTGAAGACGCTGAACTCGAGCCAGAAGGTCGAGTTCGGCATCTTGAACGGAATAAGTAGGTGGTGTAGAAGTAACCGCTTGTGCTGTAACAAAAACGACGATGCCTAGGCACCGCGGATCAGTTCGGATAGAATGAGTTGAGTGAGTTAAGGAGGGGATGCGATATTGAGTGAGTGTGTGTGTGTGTGTGTGTCTGTGTCTGTGAGAGAGAGAGAGAGAGAGAGAGAGAGAGAGAGAGAGCCTAGGTAGGCAGTCTATGTAAGTGGCTTGATACCTAAAGCATCCGAATCAAGATCCCCGAAATCGGAATGGGGGATACACGGTACCGGCTCAGACAACTGAGGTCTCGGTGAACATCGTAGGAACGAGACAGATCTCTCTATATCGGGGATTTCATTCCAGATTGACGAGTTTTATCTGAAAGTTTGCTGGGTTGGGCGGCAAAGGGAAAATGTAGGCGTCCATGATAAGTTTCAGCTGTCGGGCTTGTTTTGACCAATGGAAGACACCGGTACGGCCAGCAACATTATGCGATAAACCCCTTAGAAGGTTTCACTACAGTCCCTCGGTATTGCAATGGAAGCTCTCGTAGTTTGGCATTGGGTTATAGTGCCGGGCAGTATTTTGTTTTTTTCGCAATATCCTACATATCAAGCTTCATATACAGCTCTCCTCTCAACGGTGAGTGGTGACAGGTATCTAACACTTTCATACTAGTATACAGTAGGAGTACATAGAGATATTCCGTCTCAACACGTGCACCCACTGATTGGCTTCCTCTGGATTCCAACCAAGCTAGTTCCACACCGGCCCTGGCTTATTTCCTCTTCTTGCACATAATCTCGAATAGCGGCAGAGCGGTCCCTCCAGCAGGACCTCGTTTTATGCCGCCTAGCAACCAGTCGGTGAGGCCTACCACCTTGGCGCCGACGCCCTTCTCCCACTCGCCATGCTCGTCGACGTGTTCGATCGTGTGGCTCAGGATCTTGCCGTCCCGGTCGAACTCGAATATGAAGAGGCCGGTGAAGGGCTTCTTGTCGCCCTGGCTTATGGTGCCCCTGAGGTGATCGTCCAGTTTGCGCTCTCCCTGCTCCGCGAGGCTAGGGCCGTTGTCCTTGGACTTGCTCGCGGCCGTCCGCCATTTGACCACCAGCTGCTCGCCGCATGCGCCCGCCCGTCTGGGCGAGGAATGGAGCGGCTGGTTGACCATGCGCTCCGAGAGGATTTCGAGCTTCACGTTGCCGATGATGGGGACCCGGTTCCAGGCTATCGGAGAGGTCCACAGCGCCGCTACGTATGCGACCTTGCCCGAGACCACGGGGAGGTACGGGTGCGTCGAGGGAAACAGGTGGAGCGAGATGTTTGGCGACAGGATTTCTTGCGGCAGGGGAGATTGTAGGAGGGTCGGTAGTCGTTCTTGTAGTATGCGCAAAGCTAGCAATCCTTGTTAGAGAGGCCCATATATAGACAGGTCGAAGGCAGAGGAAGCTCACTTTTACCAAGTTTTAACTTGCGCTCGTCATCTGGGCGCGTTGGACTGTTTCCCGGCGGCTGGTCGAGCCGAGCAGTGGAGGAGTTAAACCATATTGGCGTCAGGTCTGGTTGCGACTTTGCTGTCACCCGAAGAGTATCCGGAGGTTGCGCCGGGGCACTGACCGATATGGAAGGAGTAGGAACCGGAGAAGAGGCCGGGCCGGAGCTCGTGTCAGGCGCCAACAAAGACAGCCGGTGCCGGACCGTGCCCGAGATCACCGCATTGTATGAGGTTCGGAGGGCGCTGCTTGGAGGGGACATGTGTCCGCGGCCTCGGTGGCAGGAGAGGCAAAGGAGGAACTGCTCGTCAATACCCGCCAGAAGGAATCCTGGCTGTTTTTGAGCGAGCTTCAACTTGGGAAGTCTAACTCGTTGACGGTTCGGAATATGCGCTTAGGTAGCGCAGAAGGCCTCAAGGTTGGCTCGAGATATGATTTAAGTGAAGCTGTTTTGTTTTCGCTTGTCTTCCTACATACTGTATCTGCATAACATGCAATTTAGTTAGACAATCAAATGCTTGCGGCTTTCAATGATACTTCTGGCACTGTCGCGCGATACGACAAGCTCGGATAGCTTGAGGCTAGCGGGGTTGCAATGGCCCCCCCCCCCGGGCAACTGCCCCGACTGTCGGATTTTCGGAGGGCCATCGAGGGCCCCACTAGAAACTACATACCCCGTACCAATGAGCTGGAGAACGGGACTTCCAGTTACTTATTATAAATTTATTCGGCAGACTGTAAATAAGGGAATTCTGGTAGTTTCCTTGGCTAATTGCCAGAATATGGGTTCATAAATAAATGCAAAGACTACATGTTTTCGCATTTACAGGCATACACAATACTGTTATAAAGTGACCGTTTATAGAAGGAATTGACGTCATTTTTCGGACTGTTGAGATGTATGTCCTCCTCTTTATCCTATGTTCATGTGCCATGTGCAGGCAGGGGAATCTGAAAGAAGGAGTGTCAAGTGACATAAAATAGACCTTTCTAGTCTGACAGGATGACAGGCAAAAACTCGGTGAGCCAATAGACAAGCGGTTTCTTCTTAATCGAGACAAGCCCCCGATCTTTATCTAGAACTGCTGGAAGACTCTGGCAGCTGTTGTAGCGGGCTCATCAGCTGAGAGACAGTTGTTGGGCCTCCTGACGCTGATACATACAACTGATAACAGATACGAGATGCGAAATGCATAAGACATTGAAAACATGTATGCGCGCATGTATCTCCGATAGTTCCAGCGACCGTTAGGACGTGTGTTCCTGACACAAACCAGCACCACTGAACAGGCAAGCCAACCAATGCCAGCGTCCCCATCAATTTCGGTATCAGTTTCACAACAGAGTCCCGCATTGCCACAAACCACCTGGGAGAGCCTAGTAGGTACCTAGGTAGTACTATGTACCCTTTCACTTAAACTACAATAGGTAATCTAAGAATGGTGTGTCTGTGCCTGCGCCTTGCCTGGCTGGTCGTCTTTCTACCTAGTCCTAAACCTCCATCCATCAATGACAACAGCCGCTCCTTTCTTTTAATCATCATCATCACACAATACTTAACAACTCGGTAAACCGCCTTGCAGCCGCCAACAACAACAACAACTACTACTACTATTACTACTACAACACTTGATCTGTCATCTGTCTGTCTGTCTGTCAGTCTGGATTGAGTCCATACATTTATTTGCTTCTCACATAATTATCGCCTTGAGTCTACTGTGGTTGTATCCACACAGCAACCAAGATGAATCCCGAGTAGTACGTCCCAGCCTGTTATCCCCTATCACCTGTTCCCCTATTGCCTACCCTATCGCATCATTGTCAGCAAACATCGTCGATGATGGCCTCGATACTGACCTTGAATGTGCAGAGTTTACCCGGGCGCCCCTCGCTCCAGATGCAATCCAACTCTCTTCAACCTTCTTCCCTTCCGCTTCCGCCTCAACCTCCACCATATCCTACTTGTAGTTTCCGACTCGTAGCAAACTCCAAACACAGCATTCGCATCCCCCAGACTCATCAACGACCATGTCTACCTGGAATACTACCTCTGGCCTCCGCCCGGAGGCTGAGGCCAAATTGAACCAGGTCCTCCAAGCTCCTACTCCGGTACTGACCATCGATCATCGCAGATACGACTACCTCTTCAAGCTGCTCCTCATCGGTGACTCCGGTGTTGGAAAGTCCTGTCTTCTTTTGCGATTCGCCGATGACACTTATACTGAGTCATATATCTCCACTATCGGTGTCGACTTCGTATGTGATCGCGTTCGAGAGGTACAAACTTAGTGCCTCCCCGCTGACGGTCGGTAGAAAATCCGAACTATTGAGTTGGATGGCAAGACGGTGAAGCTGCAGATTGTAAGGCCGAGCTTCTTACCTTGACTTCCGTTGCTCTGGTTCCTAACCGCTCTGTTTTGCTACAGTGGGACACAGCTGGCCAAGAACGCTTCCGGACTATTACTTCGTCTTACTACCGAGGCGCTCACGGTATCTGCGTCGTCTACGATGTTACCGACATGGACAGCTTCAACAACGTGAAGCAGTGGCTGCAAGAGATCGATCGCTATGCTACCGAGGGCGTCAACAAGTTGCTGGTAGGCAACAAGAGCGATATGTCGGACAAGAAGGTCGTAGAGTACACGGTCGCGAAGGTACGGCATCCCAGGCAGCGACATGACCCCCGTCGAGATTTCACAACTCCCTGATGAGAGAGCTTTGGTTTCAGACAAGACTGACGTGGTTTCCAGGAATTTGCTGACAGCTTGGGTATCCCGTTCCTCGAGACCTCTGCCAAGAACGCCTCCAACGTCGAGCAAGCTTTCTTAACCATGGCTCGGCAAATCAAGGAACGCATGGGCTCTCAGGCGACCACCAACACCAAGCCCGGCGTTCAGGTCGGTCCTGGCCACAGCGTCTCCAACTCCTCCGGCGGCGGCTGCTGCTAGAGTACCTCTTCATGACGATACCCCCGATACGAAAACACTCTCACGTACCACATTGGTTTCCACGGAACGGGCTGGCAATACAGGCCTGCATTGCGGGTGGTCAGGATGGCACGGTGGGCTGCGGTTTAGTTTCTCGCTTTTGACTGCCGATAGACGAATTCATGATCACTTGGATGTTTTCCGTCATTATCATCATCGTCGATTTCTCCGGTCGAACGCCATTCCCTGGCAATACAGGAGACCTCTAGCATGTGAGCGCAGGGGTCATGATGTTCTCAGAGAAGACTCGTGTCCCGGGTCCGGTTTCATATAGTGCGGTTATACTTAATGATCGAGGCGAGCAACTTATTCCTGTACTAGAAATTCACGCTCGGCACCTGGCATCAACGGCGACGTAGGCTGGTTTACTGTGGTTTCTATGTACTCTTCGGTGACTTGGGGGAACGAAGTGCATGAGGGAAAGGACGGAGTGAGTAAGTTGGGCGGATGTGATTACAGGGCGTAGGAGCAGATATGCCGCACAGGCTGTGCTTAGATGATGATGCCATTCATGCTCGCTCGTTTCTCTCTCCCTTCATCATAGATCAACTTTTTCGGCATACTTCGGCTACATCTGGGAGGTTTAATCATAAGGAGGTGAAGGCTTCCTCTTTACATGCGAAGATCGATTGTTTTACCAATAACACGTGCGCCGTGCTATGCTGTGCTTCTGATTTCCCTTCAGTATTTTTCCTTCCGTTATATCCGGCTCCCGTGACCTTCCCTGTCGCCTCCCTGCCGCTTACTACTGACGTACTTTTTGTCACGTGGACAACAATACTGCTTCGCCGATTAAAAATGGGCAGGGGGCCGGAATGAGGGTGTCCCCGTCCACGCGCTATCTTTTCCCCAAGTGGTTTGTGTGTCTGTCTCCTGACGGACCGCTCGATGGGTTGTCTTCTTCGGATTTTTTTCTCTCCATCCACTGTCTTACGTGCATGTCTACCTATCTATATGATGGTATCCTACCAACTCACCATGGCTCCATCGCATCGGGACGCGGTTCTTCCGCTCCTGTGTCAGTGATTGTCACACGACTACATGACTTGTATATGTACTCCGGAGCCTGCCTGAACGGACTCGGCGGTGTTAAGGGGATACTTTTCTAACCCACCGGGACCATCCTCCCACGGAGAAACTCGTCGAGGAATCTACTTTCTTCGAGCAAGGGACACGGGACCTGTTACTCGGATCGACGAGCGACCGGTGAAGGAGACCTTCAAGTTCTAAATCTCTGGGTCGTACCGAGTAAACCGAATAGCATGTTCGGTCGCGGGGACATATCACAATATCCGGGACAGACGGACGGTCACACGGACAGGAGTATAAATTACGGAGTCGGAAGCGTTGTGGGATCCTGATTAGCTGAGTAACATAATTACCTGTGGAAGTACACGAAGAGACAGAAATCGAAAAAAGTAGTCCGGGCGGATGTGAAAAGCACGGACAGCGGCAAACCCTTGAAACAACATTCAAACCTGACTCATCGTGATGAATACCCCCTCCCAACTCCCGTTACGGGCGTAACAGGCCTTGATTTACGGGGGATCCTATCTCGGCGGAGGGAGAATCTCGAAGGGAGAAAATCTCACTCCTCCGTGCTGAGCCCAAGGAACTTCAGCGCTTTACGGCTGCTCCCCTTCGGGGTCTCGCGCCTCCCCATGAACAGCGGCAGGTACTTCCGCTCCTCGGCCGCGAAGCGCCCGTCCTCGTCGTCATCTTGGTCGTCCTCGAAAGAGTCGCAGGACGAAGAAGCCGGGTAGGGCGGCGCCACGGCCGACCCGCCATCCACATCCAGTTCCCGGCCCAGCACGCTCCTGGGCTTCGCCCTCTGGCTGCTCTTCTTGACCGTCCCCGCGGTCGAGGACCGCGACGATTTCGCCGGCGACGGCGCCCGCGGCACGCGAGGTCGGGGACGCGACGCCGGCGATCCTGGGAGCCCGACGCCGTGCGATGTGGAGGTGGACGATGGTCTCTGGGAGCCCATCATGACCGCCGCGCTGTCCAGCGGCTCGTATCGGATGCCCGATTCGATGGGTGGCGACCGCGCGAGCGGCCCATTCTCGGAACCGCTGCCGGGATTCTGCGGGGAGTCGCGGGCGGCTGCCGACGTCGACGGCGCGCCGTCGGAGACGTAGGAGGGCGAGCGGTTCACGAGGATCTTCCAGACCGCCGAGACCAGTGTCGCGATCTCCGACTCCGTCGCGGAAGAGGTGAGGAGGAAGTCGGCTTTGGAGAACGAGGGCGTAGTCCTGGGTGGCGCCCCGGAGTCGAGCAACCTCGCGCCCGACGCAGTTGCGGCCGCGTGTCTCTTCTCCTCCTCCACCCCTGACGGGCCTGGCCTTAGCTCGCCGGCGCTATCGTCTAGAATGCCCGCGACTTTCAGGAGATCGCCGCCGATCAACTGCTGCATCGCTAGGATGGTGCCCAGATGCTCTGGTGGATATTCCAACAGAAGGAATTGTATCTTCGAGTGAAAGGACATGTACGTCTCGAGGATTGGGATAACTAGAGTTGCCAGAGGATATGGATCCGGAAACGGGCCGTCTAGGGCATGGTCGGAGGAAGGCTGGGTGCTGAGAGTCCGCATCGCATTTACGACTAGATAGCTAAGCAGCTTCGTCAGTGGATTGCTCCGCGACGCCCATCATTTTACAGGCAACTTACCCCAGGTTGAGTCTTCCACCCCGGGTTATACCGTCTGGCTTCGTTCCCAACTTCTCGAGTGAGCCGCTTAGAGCGCGCACGAATTCGTCATCAACACCTTCCTGCGCCCCGATAGCAAGTATTAGGTCGACATTCCTTTTGCATATCCCTGAGCTATCCGGTCCCGTCTTTTTGAAGACTGGCTGCCAGATATCATCGAGTCCACGGGGGAATGGAAAGGTAGCTTGCTGATGACCTGCACCTTCCGAAACGAAGTATGTGCCGAGGAGCGATCTCAAGGCGTCTTGAGTGTCGACCGCTGTCTGGCAGTTCGTTACGTGCAGGTTGTAAAAACTTTTGTTTTGTGGTCGAGCGATCCGCCGTGGAGGAGGCGTCTGCGCTGGCGTGGGCGGTTCTGATGGCCTAATTGGCGAGATAGGGATCAGTGTGTTCTGCTTTGCATGCAGGGTCGTGTAAGGTGGTACATAGTCCCCCTGAGATGCGAAAGGATCATATTCATCCTCATGTGGCTGACATAAAGCTGTTCCTGACTTCTCGTAAGTGACGTGCTGACTCGTCCGTAGGGAAGGGGTGAAGAGCCGATTAGTCGAACTGCTCGATATCCCCAAATATACTCGTTCCCCGGGGTCTGGGGGTACGTGTGGCGTTGAGACGGGATAAATCCCCTCCTCGAAGCCCTGAAGAACATGCTCTAAAAGTGAATCGGCCTGCCCGTCCTTGATATGTAGGACAATATCTTCGACCATGGGCAGCACCGTTCGGAATGGTGGGTTAGCTACAGCTCCAGATCTATCATCCAGATCACTCCGTGATTCGGGTTCTATGGGGTCTGTTCCCCTATCAATATAAGGTTTCGCAGTGTTGGTGCCTTGGTTCGTATAACCATTCCGTAAGCATAGAGACCAGTTCGCATACGTTAGTGGTCGTGCATTTGATCTGATGAGTGATAAAGGAGATGGCGGTGCACGTCTAGCCATCCTCTTCCTTGAATTGAAGGTAGCATATGGAATTCCGCGCAAGGGTATCGGCTGCGGGACTCGGTTTTCCTGTGAAGCGGCTTTAACTTGACCCTCGAGGTTTGATTCCCCCAACTCTAAACAAGAAGCACTGCACGACAGAATATCCTCCTGACTGTGGTCCCTACTCGCGTGAAGCCCACTGATGGTTTTTGTTCTCTCATGACTGGAACATATTGATCCGTACTGATGAATATCGACGAGGTAAGCCTCCCCTAAGATTGCCGGGGTGGCTGCTCCTGATCCAAAAGATGTAGACCACGGGCTCAAGGGATCATCGTTGAAATATGCGCCCGCAATGCGATCGTGCCCGGTGCAATCTGGGCATGATTCATCAATGAGTTCTAGGCGCTCTTCAGTGGGCATCAAGACTTGCTGCTCTGCTTCATAAGGATCTTCTTGTGCTGAGAGAATTTGCGATTCACCTGGGAACTTGACCGGGTGATATCGCGTTGGTTCCAAGAAAATACCAGCTGATGGGGGATCCGGCAAGCTTTTACTACGTCGGCGGATCGAAGTTATACCTTCGAGTTCGGCATTGGGTTGTAAGAACGCCGTTTCGCGATCCAGCACGTCAGCTGCTCTCGTATCGATGAGAATGCGATTTTCCGAGCCCTCTTCACCAGCATCACTGTTGTCGTCCTCATGATCGCTCGTGGCGGCAGCACAGGAAATAGGACTCGAATACGTGTCCTGTATCTCTTCGAGGGCCTCTTGTAAGTCATCTAAACCTTTCCGTAAGTGCTCATTGAAGAGATGCTCGGCTTCCATAATAGAACCCCCTGTGCTGTGCTCGCTAATGGCTGTGATACACTTCTTGTATGCAGTCACTGTTCCTCCCTTCATAAAAACCAGTCGTTTATTATTTGGAGTTGATCCCCGCAGAAACGCGTAAGCTCTCTGTGCTCGAACATCACATGCCTCGTGGATCCGCAAGACATATGATCGACAGTCGGATGCCGGGTCGTCGGGGCCTTCCCTCATGAACTGTTCAAGCTCCGGCAAGACCAGTATATTTGGTGAGCTTGGAAGCAGTCGACATTGTGTTGCGACCATCTCTCTCGGGCCCTCGAATGAGACCAAGCTGCCATGATATCTAGGTGTGCCGGCCATTTCGCTAGCCACGACACTACGAACGGGACTGAATGACGGTCCCGACCGTTAACTTTCAAAGCCAAAGGTTCCTATGTAGTGGCGAGCAAGAAGTTCCATGCCTTCACTGACTGGAGAGTGATCTAAAAGATCATGCGCCCGGATAGCCGGGTCGTTCGGAGGTGAAATCAACTAAGCTGGTGTTGACCTAGGACTCAGCAGCTGAACAATAGCTAAGGCTTGGCTCAAATAGATCAACCCCTAGCCGGGACTAATTACAGCCACCTTTGGTAGTGCTTTCTCATAACCATAGCTGCATTTTCATGTATTTAAGGAGGCAACATTACCTTCTTTATGTTGACAAGGACCTTTAAAGGTGAGCCTGATAATAATCACTTCTTCAGTCGCAAATGCTTCAGTGTGTGATGTCAGGGTCTCATAGCCGGCGACCAACCAAACCTCAACCGAGAACCCTGAAGACGAATAAAGAACCCGGGTGGGATTTTGCTGCATGGAAGTCGTTCTATAACTGATACCAAACGGGGGCCAAGGCCATTTAAGGTTGCAGGTAGCCACCATCTCCCACCGACCGTTTGGACCATGGCCGAGACTCACCTTGAGGCAGGAGACAGCGCCTTTATGTGTGGCGAAACAGCCAAGCCAAAGGGAGGACAGAGAGACACGGGGAACGGCAACTAATCGATTCGTGGTGCCGCTAAGGCCCCAAGGTCGGGACCGAGGATAGTGCCCTTGAGTGCGCGCCTCTGGAAGAATCTTGTGCGATTGCACCCGCATCCACGATCATCTCCGCTCGTGAACCTACCCGCCCGACCTCGCGTTTCTTTACCATATCGTAGCCCTAGAGAAATAAACGGTGCGGGTAGTAGCATTGAAGAGCCGGTTAACGAGGATTGCTGCAAACCAGTACAATGCTGGCATTTGACGAGGTCTGGCGGAAGATCTGCAAGCATTAATAGCCTCGCTGACTCTACCCGTTTTGGCAGATAACGGCTTGATCTACAAGCAATGATCGACTGGGCAATTTCAACCATGAAGAAGACGGTGCTACGGATGACACGGTTAGACGCTGACTAGGTCAGAATTGACTTTTGATGTGGTCTGGATGGCTTGCTAATGTATGATTCAGCAGCAATCCGTATTGTGCATATACGTAAACCAAGCCGAGTCGCCTATCTCGTAGGGGCAAAGGAAAGCCGCTGGAGATTTAGGGGGAAATGAATATAGCACGTACTTGTCGTCTGCACGAGCCCGCGATCAGGCCCGCGGGGCTTCGAAGACACCATCATTTGCCCACGGGAATAGCCGTGACTGACCTTTCGTAGTTATCCTCTGGTGATGGATCCCTGGCCCTTCTTACATTAGGGCGTAATGACCATGGCGCGTCCATTAGTTCGTGAAACACTGGTTCAGCAAGACCACTCCCTTGGATCAAATTTGGACGAACTACCCACCCCTTGGATCTTTGGATATAACCAACTCATGAAATAAAGATACGCTCCTGTCCATTGATATGAACACTTCGGAATTGGGGAGTAGGATATGGTAGAGTTCCGGTGATGCCCGGAGAAGAGATCTACGTTAGATGGCTGACCCGGAGCCAAGTGGATACCCGCCAACCAATCACATGTTGGGTTGGACGCACAAAACCCCCCCTTACAGTTGAAAATGACAAACGACCTTTCATCAGCTTCTGATACGGGCTTTTGGTTTGTATGAGTTGAAGTGGGAACCCGAATTCTCCTGGTTCTAGTAACCAACCCGGTGATAGTGGTACAATAGTCCCTTAGCATGGGAGTGGTCCGGTGTTTAATTCCCCATGAGTCCATCTTAAGCAGGCTTACTTCCTTCATTGTCCCTCTTTTTGACAATTACCTTCGCATTTCAATTCTTTTCCCTTCTCAGATAATTCCCCGTCTCTATTAAAGAAGATAATAATTATCTTAGCGTTTAGGGGAATGTACGTATGAGGGGAACGCTTCGAGATCCACGCGCATGTTGTGAGATGGGTTTAAAGGTTCGCCTGCTCCTATGCCAGTCTGTTCTTTCCGCCTCTGTGTTTCTGCAACCAGATAGATATACTTTCATCAGCATACGGCAAAGAGAGCCTAACACTGCCACCTGATATTGTGATCCAACTGGAGAGGCAGGTGCATACTCATGCAAAGAGTTGCAGCAGCAGATACTCATCGAAACGTGACAGGTGACGGCTCCCGGACTTCCATTTGTGACTTTTCCATTCATGACGGCATAACATTCTCGTACCTAGACATCCTCCGTACTAATGGCGTACATGTCAGTGTGGTGAATCTCTTTGTCCACCTCCCTGTCTCTGAAGGGACACAAGGAGATATAACATGTCCACCGGGATGATCCAGTGAGCCGTTTCATGACAAATGTGTGTCTCTTGGGGATTGGAAACGCCAGAAGCTTTGTGACTCGAGAACATGTTACATGTTAGAGGATCGCTCATAATGCCAACGGGGAAAAAGAGGGTGTGGTAGTTATTACGTCTCCCACGAAGTCTGCTTCCCCATATCCGATAACTGACTGACCCTATCCCGTTCGGGAAAGAAGCGGCTGACTGTAAGTTAACGACTTTAACAGACACCTACGACTTATTACTGTCAAAGGCAAGATGAGAACTCCATCTAACTCGCCGAGTAAGCGCTAACTATAGGCTTTAGGAAGGTAACTTGAATCTTATACGGTGACTGGTTCTGTCACACTGGTAGCTCAAAGCAATGCTTCTGAACTTTGTGCGATGTAGTGAACTTTACAAGTTCATGCGTTCTGTTGAGTTTACTGTTAGGGTAAGGGGTATGATATGGAAGCTCTGACTTAGGCTACTTACTGCCCCTGTCTCCTATACGGAGACGTCAGATACGCTTAGATCTGACATGCTTTACATAACCAGCTTAGATACGTCTGTTGGTGTTATAAGGAACTTTATTGTTGCTATAAGACGACCAAGGCTACTCCTTCCTAAGTAACAGGGTAACTCGGTCTGGTTTCTTGAGACCTGCACGAAGTATTATCCGTGGTTAAATGATCAAGTATTATCACCTACCAGATCCTATCATTCACTTCCCATTCAGCTGGCGGCGTTGAGATTTGTTAAGGGGCGTCGAGATCCAAACACCCAAGTCGTACCCGGCGACTATTCCTCTGGTCATCTTCCTGGCTTCCCAAATAACGTTTCGAGCAACTGCCTCTCCATCTGCGTGGATCCGCTTTGCAATCTTTCTTCTTCCACCCTCTACCTTCCAGTCATATCTAAATCTGCACGTACACCCACAAGTACGTAACTCTCTTCATATACAACACGAAGCCAAGGCGTCATTTAGACACCAACCCATTCTCATACAGTCACTCACAAAATCTCTGTCAACCACTGCACATCGATTCGCAGAATGAGTGGAAAGAAAGGCTTGAGTGCTCGTGAATCTGAGCTTGTTGCCAAGGCATGGCAATGCCTCAAAACCGACCCCCAGGTACGTATACTCGCTTCGGGCTCACTGCGTCTGCACCACATCCATTGAGCTCCTCGTGAAATGCCTCCCTGAACTTGATGCGCTTGCCCTCGAGACACTCCCATGCCCTCCGTGCCCAGAACCAGCCCACCAAGTGATCGCCAGCGCTCAAGCAAGGCAAGAACTACACTTTCCCATGGCATCTCCGCTACATCTGTCGCTTCCTTCCCCGCCTCACATCGACACTGCGCGTTCTCCCACCTACATCTGCTAACCTACACGTTATGACATGATTAGATCGATTTCAACAAGTTCGCCGAGCTATGCGAGTATAAGAACGAGGCCACGGCCCGTGTCAGCTGGGGCGCCGTCCGCAAGAAGCTCTCGGGGGCGGCGGGCGCGGCGCCCTCGGGCCAGGCTGGCTCGAAGCGTAAGGCAGCCGGCTCCAAGCCCGTGTCCCAGCCGGCACCCAAGCTCGCCTCGGAGGACGACACCGATGACGAGAATGAGGCCAGCCAGCCTCCTAGCAAGAAACCCCGCACCAAGGCGGTCGCGGCCGCGAGCAAGAGCCAGGACCAGGGAAATTCCAAAGGCAAGGTCAAGGGCAAGGTGAGAGCCAAAAAGGAGGTCCTCGCGGTGCAGGACGACGATGTCGACGAGGATATCAAAGGACAGTCGGGCGCATTTATCAAGCGCGAACCTCAGGACGAGGACGATACCCCCTACGGCGCGGGCTGACGGTGGCATTGCGACTCGAGCTGCTTGATGGACGGACAGATGTTCTGAGGGATGATTCGGAGTCAAAGCAATTTTCAGGTTCCCGTCGCAGTTAGGATGGAACACGGTATCCGCGCATGCATGCTTACGCGCTTGGTAGTTGAGGCAGGTTCTTATGGCGTTTCGTATGGTTTCAGGCTGCGAGTTCATTTCAGGGAGGTATAGACGGTCTCCAGGAAGATGATTAGGACAGTTTGCCATATCTAGAGAGGCCTGCAATGCACTGGCGGCTCGTTGCAGGGCCCGCCCCTTAACCCCTATCGTATGTCCCATCATCTTGCTTTTCCAATTTACACAGCGCCGTGGTCCTTAAAACGCGCATATTGCGTTTAAGATTCATCATACTGACTTGACCGGCTTGCTACCAGTACGTAAATTTTAGTTTTCCGGTGATCGCCGTTAGACATGGAATAGTTGATATCGTGTTGAGTAGAGGAGAGGCGCTAGGTTCGATGAGTTCCTATATGGCTGACTCGACCGCCATCATTCTGATAGGGCACTGCCTATATAATTGTGTCAGTTCATTTGCGAACGGCTCGCGATTCGGGGAGCTGGTCCATTTCGCATACGAAGGAGCTCGGTCTGTTGACACTATCCATGGCATCACAAATACGCTGGCACCCCGGTGCATAATGTGGAATTCTAAGCAGGAACGTCACACGAACAAGCCGAAGCGACTTCTAATCACCAAGGCAGAAAAGACCGGTTCGCTAGGTTGCGAATAAAGGGGTATCTATTAGCATCAAAATCAAACCCATGAGATCTGCCTAATCACCAAAGGACCACTTAGACTGCAGAGTTCCACTTCGTCCGAAGTGCCGCTGTTGCTCCCTCTCGAACCCCTCCTGCCCGTCCGACTTGATCTCGGCCTCGACGGCGATGTCCTTCTGGAGGCCCAGGGGCGTGACGAGGTTCGCGACGTACTTGTCGCTGTAGTGGGCGGCGGTGGTGGAGGGGTTCGGTCTGTTGTGGGAGGTGGACGAGCGGACGAGGTTGAGGCTCGACTCCCGGCTGTGAGCGGCGCCGGTGCCGGACTCGCTGGCCCGCAGCTCGTAGCAGCCGCCCCGGTCGCCGTCGTCGTTCCCGTCGTCGTATCCGTCGTCGCCGCGGCCGTCGCAGCCGCGCGAGAGCCGGCGGTGCTGATGCACCACGTGGACCTCCTGTGTCACGAAGATATTGGCGGCGCGCATCGACAGCGCCTGCGAGATCATGGGCCAGAACACGGGGATCGACGCGCAGATGCTCGCCAGGTTTACCTCGATCGCAGCCAGCACGATGCTCTTGGGCCCGTACCACGTCGGGTCCAGCACGGGGTGCGTAGCCGCCTTCGTCTGCACGATCGTCTGCAGTCGCCATATGCTGAGGAGGTTGACACTAGTTCGAGGAGTTAGCAAAAAGGCACGCGCTATGCGGAGAGGAGGAAGACGCCCGCTTGCCTCCTACGCGCGGCGAAAGGACTGGAAAGGGGTGGGGTTGGACAGAAGACATCTTCAAAACTTACGCCACTCCGAGTAATAGAAGAGTCCCGATTCCCATCCTGGTCTTCCAGGGCGTGGACTTCTGGAAGTAAAGCGGGACCGGAATCGCGAGGACGATCAGGTCCAGGATCATGTTCGTTGCCGTCTGGGCGGTATAGGTGCCCGCGAGCTCGTGAGGTTCTGTCGACCCGAACCCGTAACACGTGCCTTCCCCCCTATGCCAGAAAGCAGAAATGGGAAAACACGGGGCTATGGCGATAATGATGAATGCGAGGCCCCAGATGCACGTCAGGAACAAGAAGCCCCAGCATAAGCGCCGCAGCGGATTCGCCCTGTCGAACATGCGGATGTACTGGGCTAGCAGGCATAATTTCGTAAAGGTCGTCGAGATCGAGTAGCTGAGCAAGGCGACGTAGTAATCCTGTGGCATTCAGTTAGAGACGGCGCCGAAATGTAGAAGACCCCGCCTGCTGCGGCTCCTTTCGTTACCCACCTGCTGGAAGTCGACCCTGTTCTCGCCTCCTATCTCCACAAAGTGTTCGCCCAACCCGTCCTCGGCGGCTGGCAGGAATAGTTAGCTATTCAGCTCCCTCGCCGTATAGAGTCATACCCTTACATCGACAGACAAATATTGAGCCGAGAGTGGCAAACGCCTGACGAGTAATGCCATTATCAGCCTGAGTCCGCCACGAAATGTTACTCAGCTCAATCCTTACCGAGGCGATGCAAACAAATGCATCATCGCATCCGAGACATCGTGCTTTGAACCGGCTCCATATTCTGAGAAAAACGCATAACCATTGAATAGCCTGCAGGTTCTCGTTAGAGGAGCTTCGAAGCTTGCCGTGGTTCCCAAATTACTGCTCACCACGAAAGTCACCAACACGCCATAGATTGTTTCTTTTTCATTGACCAACGGCTTCGGCTCGCCCGAGTTGTCGTATCCCGCCGTAGACTGAACCCCAGCCATCTCAGGACTCGATCTAGGTATTCAGATATGACGCTGGTGCGACATGTTCTCTCTAACTCGTGTTCGACCCCAACCTTCCAAGCGTTGTTTGTTGTTATGGATGGCCTGGAATCCAAGCGTCTTTATTGTAGCGGTGGGCATGCACAGCGGCGTCCCGCTTAATGATCAGTCAAACCCAGATTTCTGTGTTCAAGCTACCGGTGAGTAGATCATTATTGAAAGAAACGTCTGACACAGCGGGTAGGTAGGCAGAACTACCGCATAGTGCTCCGGGGGGAGATATGTATCCTGATTCCTCACGGTAAACCGAGGTTTCAGCGGCCTGCCCACCAACCAGCCCCCCTGGCAACTTCAAGGTTTTCGGTGGGGGTTAGCTTCAGTTCGTTCCTTATCGAGCCTTATTCCAACTTCTTTTCGAGCGATCCCACCCTTTGAAGTGATAAGGTCCGGAGCAGCCTCCGCCACGTGCGCCATTCCGATGACGAGGCCGCATCGGAAAGAAAGGGGATTTGCGAGCCAAGTCCTGCAAAGCTTTTGCTGTCCATCGAATCGTAGATGACTGCCCTCTGCCACTTACTGTATTAAAATATATTTTAAACACCCATTATCGACAAGGGGGCACCCTGGCAGTGGGCTTGTCCGTTTGCCAGCGTGAATGCGATACTGCTACACCACTTCCAGGTAAATTTGCAGAACATTTCTTTCGATCGTCGGCCTTACTGTGAGAAACTTGGGGAATGTTTCCCTTACTTATTAGTAAGACATCGGTTCAATGCAGGTCTCGCGGCCTAACCGAGTCTAGTCGATTAAGGAATGTACTGGATGAAAACAGTTTATGGATATCCCGGGCGAACTATGGAGATTCAAGTGCCTAGCGGTCTATATCAAACCAGATATAGATGGAGATTAGAGCCCATTAAAGTTGGCCTTATGGCCAAGGGACGAACGGCCTAGCAAGTCCAAGAGTGGCCGGCGTAATTCTGTTGCGCCCGCTCAACTTCATGGGTTTCGGTTTGGAGCCAGGGACAGCCGGTCACAGATCTGATTACGGAAGACGGTCCGCGAATGTGTGTGCGCGGTGAGAGAGAGCTGGGATAAATAAGGTCCAGGTAGTGCCCCGTGTTCTTGCGTATACGTCATACAGGATGAACAAGGACCGTATTCCTAAATTTTCTAGAATGCAAATCTCCAGCGGCGCTCTCTGTGCCGCGAAGCCGTGCTTTGCTCACCTGCCCGATTCGTCTGCCTAACGATAGGGGTTTAGTTCACATGAGAGGCTAGTTTTCGCAGTAATTTTGCGGGAATTTTCTTAAGATATATCTCTTTTCCCATGAACCAAGCCTTTGTTCCTCTCCCTTACACGGACGGGCCGCCGTTGATCGTATTAACGGAACCGATGCAGATTCGACGCCGTCGACCTTATGCCATATCTCGTCTCTCGCAAGAGAGAGAGAGAGCACGAGGGTCGAACGGCTTAGGTAGTACTGTGCCAGGTTCTTTAGCAGATCTCCACTTCCAATAAAAACCCATATCTGCCGAGTTAATCCCCGAAACTCATGCGTGTCCAAGAGACCAATCCTAGTCTACCTCGGAAAGGGCCTGGAGGACAACGTTTGTCTAATTTGGTGTGTACGAGTGCACATCAAGGCTTCTCTGCTCTCCAACTGTAAGTTAGATAGTTTCGTACTTCATATACGAATTCCGATTGGTGCCAAATTGAAAGGTACTAAGTATTCGGATGCTCGTAAACCGGATCACAGTACTGCCGGCGGGTTACACCGGGTCGCGCACGGCAGTCGGCCGGGAGCCCGTTTCAGAAAACAAGCTTATGATGCCTGGGTGGTTTGCCGCAGCGTATTTCCGGCTCACAAACTGCACAGGAGAGATGGACGCTAACCCCCGAAAGCCTTTTCTTGCGGAGGTGGCGCAGGCCACACCGTTTCCTTCTTTACGACCCCGGCCAGCCCCAGTGTTACTACGTAGGTATTGTAACCCAATAACTTTCGAGCCGCCGTTGCCCCCAATACCTACGAACGTATCCCGGCCTTACTACTTAGCAGCTGTCATCACCATCACTATCACGCCCCTCTATATATATAGGTAAGCTATATGGAGTATTACTGTACTATCGCCCGACCGACCGACCGCGACGGCCGTCATCACGGTGCGACCTGGGAAATCTCCTCGGTGTTGCGAGGGGTTTCTCGGTCGTGCCGATAGGACAAATAGAAGGAGTCGTTAAACAACTGGCAACCTATGCAGCCTCTAGCACAGAGAGATGTCATTATGAACCTTATGGTAGTCCCGATTGGGAAAACAAGGGAGGGCAAGTCCGGACGGATACCTTCGCATCCATAGTTCTGTCTGGGTTAAGTGTTGCGCCAAGGAACCTGACAACCTGAGAGGTGATGGCCGACGTTTTGATAAATAAGCCTAATCCCATCTATAGTTTCGGCCGTTATATAGGTGCGTGAATACCGGATTTTCCGACCAGCAGATGGCCCTAATACATCTTTGCTAAGCGAGTAATGCGCCCTACCGTACGTGCATACTACTACTGCATACCACACAACCTTATCACATACAGAGGCCTTGGTTTGCGTGGGGAATCCAGGGTATTGAAGTGTGCATTATTTCATTAACCTGACCCCCACCCCGCTGGAGGGTATCATCCCTAGAGAGGGCGCCAAAGCCAAAATGATAACCCCCTAGAACATAAGAAGCAAGCCAGCTAACCAACGCCGGGGATACTGAGTCATGCAGCCACCCAGCCGCAAAGTAGGCTAGGTAATAGTCATCTCAGTCAGAAGTCATCGTCCTCCATGGCGTTCATCCGGCGCTCGCCGACCTCGCGGATCTTCTCGCCGAGCACGGAGCGGCCGTAGCGCTCGGCAACCTTGCCCGCAGCCTGGACCATGCGGCCCGTGCGGTCGCGCATGAGCTCGACGAGCTCGAGCGCGCGCATGCCGCGGTCCTCGCCCTCGCGGCACTCCACCGCCAGGTACTGCAGCAACGTCTTGTCGATCTCGAGCTCGAGCCGCGCGAGGTTCGAGCGCTCGGCGTGGCCGCCGCTCGATGTCGAGTGGTCGAGGAAATCCTGGAGCTGTGCCGCCGCGATCCCCTTGAGCAGGTACTGCTGCTCCAGCCTCCGCGTCTCAGACTCCTCGCCGTCCTCCGGCTCCGGCGTGCCGTCCTCCTCCATGGCGTCCGCGTTCGGCGCCTTCTTCCTGGGCGGCTCCGAAGTGAGCGGGATGGAAAAGTCGAATTCGGAGAGCAGAGGTCGCGGGAAATAGGGATACTGGTCCCCGCCCTTCAAGATGATGCAGTGGAACTTGTAGTCCGCTACTGCAATCGGGTAGTACGACTCATGCTTCCTGCCGGAGGCGAGACGCGGCAGAAGATTTGTGTCAAGGAGTGGTATCCAGACCGCCCTGGATGGTTGCCGCCAGTGCAGAAGCGTTAGAAGTGTCCCCGTGGAGTCGTATATACATGGGTCCTGTTTGCAGATTAGCCCTTCATATGTCACGGCAAAAAGAATTGAGATATTTACCCCGCTGTCAGAGAAGAAGACGCTCTTCAGCGTAGCACCTTCTGGAAGAGCCACCGTGTCTTCGTTCTGGCAGATCTCATCTCTCTTCATATTCTCGATTGTATACTGAAGCCTCGTGTAACCGTCCGCTCCGACGGGCCCATTGCCGATCGTCATGACATAGTCCTTCCAGCTAGCACAGGTAACCATTGGACTACTCTTCGGCCGGTAGACCCTATACGGTATGCCAAATAATGTATAGACCCTGACGTAGTTCGCCGTGGTCACGACCGTCACGAAAGAATCACTCAAAGCCATGGCAAGAACGGCTTCCCCTTTAGGCAGCTGCGTCCTCCAGTCGGTGCGATGGGTCCATGTTTCGTGTGGCCTGTAAAATAACGTGGCAGGCGTATCGTCCTTGGGTGGACAAGAGAAGAGAGTCCCGCTTTCGGTGAGGCAGGCCTTGTCATAGAGGAAGGTATCCGTGAAGTGGAAATCTCTATGGAATTCATGGTCGTAGAACTCCACAGTGACTGTATTATGCCCGTCCTGGTCTACTGTCCACACGAACCCAATAAGATTCAAACACAAGTACTTCCTGTTGCCGCGCCACGGCGTCGAGCCCGGCTGGAAAGGCTGGTGGTACTCTGGTTCAATGTTGCGGCGCTTGATTGGGTGATCGCCAAAGATACCGGCATTGTCATGCACCCGCTTCCCATTGCCATTGATCACGTATCCGGCCCCGTCGTCGTCGACTACAAAATCGTTGTCTTCAGCCAGAGGCCCGTCCATGAGAGAGTCATAGCTGTCAAGGGAATCTCTGCGCGGTCTGGAGGCTATAGGCTTAAGCACGTTGGTCTCCGGGCGTCTGACGTTTGCCGATATCTCCGTAAGCGGATCGTGTATAAAGGGTGCCGGTTGCTTGCCGAGCTTCAGTAGTTGCGCAAATTGTTCGGGAACGAAGTCAGGGTGGATGTAGACTTCTCCCTCCGAGTTGGTGAACGAGACCAAGTTGTCGGTGGGGTGCCATGAGATGTCAATGACATTGGCATAATCGAGTCTTGCGATTATGGTTTGGGTCTTGGTCTCCCAGAGGATTATCTTCTTGTCCTTGCCTGCCGAAGCAAGAATTGCCCCGTTGGGGGACCAGGCCAGTGCGGTCACGTCACCGGTGTGACCGCCAGAGAAGGCCCGTTGCTTTTCCCAGTCGTTCTTCGATATGACCTGGATATCTCTCGTGGGCGTCGGGGCTGCGAAAGCTCGTCCGTCCGGGTGCCAGGAGACCTTTGAGCTGGTCTCAGAGTCGGCGTCCAATGCGCCGATGATTCCATCGACCCTCCTGATCAGCTCCGGCTGTTCAGAAGTCAATGAGTATACGTATACTATGCCGTCGGTACAGGACAGTGTTATGTTGTTGCCCTTAGGGTCGAAGGCAAGATGCTTTGTTGGTTTACTATGCTCATTGAGATGGCGGATTTCGCTGTTATCATCCGTCCGTACTAACTTGACGGTGAGTTCGTCGCTGGCAACTGCGCACCATTTAGAGTCCGGGGAGAGGGCGACTTCGCGAATGGGAAGGGAGCACCGTAGCAAGAACTTGTCAAACGTAGCGTCGGAGACCGAGTAGAGACTAACGGTGCCATCTTCGGATCCAACAACGAAGAAGTCGTCCGAGGCGTCTAAGCTGACATTTTGTTCCTGGCAGTCGTCTATGTTGATGGGCTCACCATCAAAGCCGGTCTTGTATAATCGAATAGTGTTATTGGACCCAACAGTGACCAGTCTCAAGCCGTTCGGGGTATAGGCGCAACGAGTTGTGCCCTGGGTATGCGCAGGGCGGGCCCGAGGGCGAGGAGGTGCTGTTGATGCCATATCAGCGATCTCTCTCCTTATTCTCGGGTTCGCTTGAGGAAGCAATGATGGACTTGAATTGGTATCTCCCAGGGTTTAACACTTTCGTACTTTGTCATGGATGGGCGGCCTGGTGGGACGCGTCTAACGCGTTTCCCAATTAACCTTTAACCAGGAACGCGATTATGATCTTAAACGTTAATTGATAGTCTAGCCCCTTTAGCGTAAACTTATCAAGTTACCCCTCCATAATTCTTCTAAGCATGCCTGCCCACTTTTCTCTTCAGTACCGCGGTCCATGTCGAAGTCTTAAGCCAACGATTTGAGATTTGATGTGATATTATTGAGATGATGATAAGGTTTGGTTGTCTACAAAGGCATTATACAATACCGAGTCTCATTTTGTACTGCATGTACTGGGTGCATACAAATTAGCCTTATTCTTCAAAGCCCGGGTCTGTAGAACTATCCCCTCACTTCCGTCACAATGCGGAAGGGGACATCATCAGAGCACTTCTTCGAGAGCGAGTACGTAGTCTCCACAAATCATGGTATAGACATGTGAATCCTAACTCTATTTGACAGTGCTGTACAGGCACAGAGGGAGAGGCGGGCTGCCAAGGCCGGCAACAAGAATGGCAATCCTATCGCGCTCAAGTCGAAGCTCCTGGCCGCGATAAGGGACCCAAGTTCACCTTCCGCGCTTCTCATTGCTGAGTCTACGGGTTCCGTGCGCAGGGTAAACGTCGATGTAAGCCAGGGATATGAACCACCACTGCGAGGCTGCGTTAACTCATCTTTCAGACAGGGGACAGCAAGCAAGTGTATCGGGGTCCCTCCACACCAGTTACCTGCGTCGCCGTCGGAGGGCCGGGGAACCGGTCGGTATTTGCGGGGTCCTGGGACAAGGATATATGGTCCTGGGACGCGTTATCCAAGACACCCGGTAGGAAGTACAGCGGGCACACGGATTTCGTGAAGGCGGTCGTGTGCGCCAGGATAGGCGGGAAGGACTGTCTGATCAGCGGGGGCGCGGATAAGAAGATCATCGTATGGGACGTCGAGACGGGTTTCAGGCTGCACACGATCCAGGACCAGACGGTCTCCATGATGGCCGTCCAGCATCTCACCATCGACCCCGTGCTCTCGGGGCCCGATGCGGCCGTCCTCGTCAGCGCCAGTAGCGACCCTCATATTCGAAGATGGCGTGTGCGACTCGACGGCTTTGAACAGATTCAGGAGGCGTCACCGGGTGAACCGGATGCCGTACGCCCCACCATACTAGAACACGACACTACGGTCTACAGGTTGGCTTTCGACACGGAGGGCGAGGAGACGGACTTGTGGACAGCGAGCGGCGACGGCACTGCAAAGGGCTTGTCGCGGGGTCGCAACTTTGCGCCGGACGATACCATCAAGCACGGGGACCACGTGAGGGCGGTCGCTCTCACCGATCAGTGGGTCATAACAGCGGGGAGAGATGAGGACATCAAGGTCTGGGATCGCTCCTCCGGGAACCTGTACTGTACCCTAGAGGGGCACTATGACGAGGTTACTGACCTGGTCTTGTTAGACGGCGCCAGCCGCGTCGTTTCCATCTCTATTGACGGAACGGTACGGACTTGGTCGCTTGATGCTAGGGAGCTCGATAGGGTGAACAAGGAAAAGGAGGACAAGGCTAAGGGGGTGGAGAAGGAAACCCCAGCAGAGCCCGCGGAACGGCTCATGACAGCCGAAGAGGAAGCCGAGCTCGCTGCGCTGATGGAGGAAGACTAGGCCTTTCCAATTAGCTATAGAGGTCTAAGTGAATAGCATGGGTTCATGTTCCGACTCCTCGGGAGGTGGCAAGGGCACCAAACCCTCATTAGATCAGAAACTACACCTAGGAGTATATTTCTAAGAACTGATGGCTAGCTTAGACCAGTACCAGCACATCCAGGTGAATGCCTCCGATTCCTTCTTAGCCATTCTTACCCTTAATCGAAAACGCAATGTCCGGCTAACGCGCTAATGTGCTATGGCAGTCTCAGATACAACAGGCAGGGGCAAAACTCTGCATTGACGTGAGCGGTCCATACATACCCCTTGTTTGGATTTGCAGTACCTAACCATGTCGAGATGTCATACTCCCCCAAGCTGACCCAATGGATCCTTTCATTGGATCTTCTTTTCCGCCTTCTCCGGCTCCTCAATAATCGTATCACGCTCCCAGAGAAGAGTGGACAAAGCGCTCGCGAAGCCGCCCAAGGCAAACCACCAGAGTACCTTCCCAGCGACCTGGAGGCCAGTGGTCTTCTTGACCGCATTCCCGTGTAGATATAGCGCCCACAGGAGCATTGCCCCGCACCCGAAATACATGTCGTACTGCAAGAAGTAGACGGCGAGGGGCGCGAGGTCGCCCGAGCCCAGGGACGCAGGATCCACGGCGGGGGCTGAGAGGGGACCGCACGGCACGAAGACGGATGCGAAGGCCACCGAGGGCTCCGCGAAGGGCCCGAGGCTGGGGTAGCTGAGGGCGAGGGACTCGCGGACCGCCGCGGGAGCGAAGACCAGCAGCAGGACCGTCACCTGCACCGCCACGCTGAGCAGGGTCAGGAAGCTGTACACGCTCTTCACTTGCGCCAGGAAGGCCGTCGGAGGCGTGTTGCTGCGCCCCTGGGCGTCCACGGCCGGAGGGGCGCGGTCGACGACGCGGGCTAGGCGGCTCAGCACGAACTGCACAATGCTGTGCCACAGGGGAAATGGCTGCCAGAGGGCGATGGCGCCGTAATGCGCGGCAGGCGAGAAATGGGATGGCAGGAACATCGCTACCGTCGGGGTGATAAAAGTGAAGGCTACCGTGAGGGGCAAGACAGCTAGGTCCCACAGGTCAACTAGCAGGACTGAAGCAGACACGGAAGAGGCGGGGGATAGCTCGGCGACGGGGGAAGTGAAGAGATGCAGGATCAGCCAGAGTGGAACCGTTATGGTCCAGGAGGCCATCTGGAATATGACGCCCATGGTGCCGGTCCTGTGCCACGATGCATGAGCCATCTACCTTAAGTAACCGCTCGCCCACCCAACAGCTTAACGTCTGGGAGGGTGCGCAAACACGAGCAGCTCAACACTTACCAGCTGACCAGCCTCCTGCGGTTCCCCGCCCGCAAGCCCTCGAGCGCGAGCAGCGTCCAGCACGCGGCGAACTGCGTCATACCCCAGACGGCGAAGAGGCGGTGCTCGGGGGCGACGTCGCCGTCGAAGAGGCCGGAGAAGTAGCCCACGAGCACGGCCAGCACGTCGTCCACGAGCCCGAGGCCCGTGTACTCCCGGAGCAGCGGCCTCGGCGCGCCCGGGAACCCCGCGTGCGGGGGGTCCACGACGTACGAGAAGATGGCATCACCGAAGCCGTTCTTGCTCATCGATCCCACCGCCGCATACCCGCCCACTATGGCGCAGCCAAGCAGGCCCGCGGCTAGCGCGGGACGTGGAATTACCTACCGGTCCGTAAATAAGTCGCTAGCAGCCAGGCCGAGAAGAATTCTGACTTACCATTGTGAGGGTCTGAGTCTAGTTTTAATTAATTACTTCCTTGGTTGCTTCAACGTATGTGCGGCTGTGAAGGTTTTTGGGTTGCGATACAGCCTCGGCTGATGGTAAAGTCGGGCTGCATACCTACCATACTTGTCGCACGTTAACCCATCTCACCGTTCTGTCTTTCCTCTCCTGATAGGCGACTGATAGTGTCGTTATTCAAGTGTTGATTGGCACTTCGTAGGCGAGTGCATCCGTTTTAGGTATGTCCCCACCGCACTCGGAACCCTCGGACAGCCCTCAGCCCTAATGTACCTAGAGTTCGATTGAAACATGGTGGCCGGGTCTGGAAGCAGCCATTCTGGCGTATATGATTTCCATGGGTGCTTTAAGCTGTCATGAGTAACTGGCCTGATTCGACACTCAGAGTATCGAGAGATTTAACATGCAATACCTTCTTATATTTACATAGCCTAGGGAAATTGTACGTTATTCCTTGATTTCATTGTTCGCGGTTTCTTTCTGCGCGGGATTGACTCTGACTGCGGGCTTCGCAAAGGTCGCCTGGTGCTCTTAGATAGTACGCAGTCAGATCGAAGGACAGCATGTAGCCTGACTTGAAGCTGGTACGAGGCTGGCGTCCGACTTACGGATTATAATTGCACACACGGCGAACCGAGTAACCTACGACGCAGCCGGGCGGGTAATGCGGCCGCAACAACAGCAATCCGCTTCTTCCTTCTTCGCACATCCTTCTTGCCACGCAGCTATAACCCGCAAAGCCAAGGTGCCAAGGGAAGCCTTGCAGTAAATGTGTATGGTGTTTCCCGGATTCTTATTGCCCGCTTGGTAGCCATGTGTGCATACGTACTTCCTAATTCGTACATGGATTCGTACGAATACGCGTTTTTCCATCTCGCTCTTGACCTCTTCTTGGCCAGCGCTCAAATGCGGGTCGTTGAGTCCCCTACAAAAGGCGTGCGCCCCAGGTAGCCGGGATTCCAACCCTGCCAGAGTACATCCCACGGCGGCGCGATGGTAGTGTGTATCCATCTCCCTCCTGGCGCCCGCGACGCTCTGCCTTCCAACGACTCTCGCACGTGGTGATGATGGTGTCTTCCACTCGGCTGTGCTGTATGATTTGGGCTTCTACGGGCTCCATCCGAAGACTTGGTACAAGTCCTTCAAGCAGCCCCCGCACCTCCTGAGCTTTCGAGTCTGGGACTACTGCTGCGATGACGGGTATTATCTGCTATCCCTGCGCGGTACGGTCGTCTCGAAACCGGGCCCTCTGATCGTAGATGGGAGAGGAAATCTAGTCTAGACCTCGGACAGATATGGCGAGACGGCGGTCGTCCAGGTGCAAACGTACAAGGGCAAGGAATACCTTGCCTTCTGGGATGACATCGATGACGTGACATTCAGGTATAGTCGCGGAACCCATTATATGGTAAATCTAATGAAGTCTCCGGCATGGCGCATATTGAAGATGGCGATCAAGTATTAGTTAGACGAGTCATACCAGGCGCTCGAGACGCTCGAGCCTGGAGGCGACAACCTGAGAGGTGATCTCCATGACTTCGTGATATCCAGAGATGATACCGCGACGTTCACCGCATATCATGCCATGCAAATGGACCTCTCCCCGGCTGGCCGTCCTAAAGAGGGGTGGATACTTGAGAATTTTTTTTAAGAAGTGAATATCCAGAGAGGGAAGCCCCTATTCGAGTGGAAGGCGTCCGACCACGTCCCAGTTAGCAAAACAATGTTGACGCTCACGGAGAACGACGCCAAAACCCCTGGAGGGACACTCGACTATTCCACATCAATAGCGTCGGCAAGGACGCCGACGGGAACTACATCATTTCGGCTCGCCACACACATCATCATGTGCATCAGTCCAAAGGGTGAAACGCTTTGGGTGCTGGATGGGAATAATAACGCGTTTCAAGACCTCAGTGATGGACGGGCTGTTGACTTTACCTGGCAGTACCACGCGCGGCTCCACGATACCAACATGTTGAGCATATTCGATTACGGTAAGTCCGAGTTGAAGGATTACGTGGCCGAATAAAGTTGTGGCATGCTCGTCAGCCTTGACACCGAACATATGACCGCCCCATTGCTGCGCGGGTTCGCGGATCCGAACCGGTCGAAGCTCTCGCAGTCGCAGGACTCCGCGCCGGCCATCGAGAACTCCGGGAACTGGCTCGTGAGCTACGGATTCCTCCCGACATTCACGGATTCGGCGAAAATGGCCAAGTGGTATGTGACGTAGACATAGCCCCTCGGCGCATCTATGGCGCGGGCATGGGGACCTCGTACAGGGCATTCAAGACTAGGAAGTGGGCCGGACGGCCGGTTCAACCTCCAACCGCGTTCTTGAGGCCGTGTGAAGGGGTGCTGTATGCTAGCTGGCACGGAACTACCGAGATAGACCGATGGATCCTCGAGGGCGCAGACTGGAAGGGCGTAGATGGGAATGACTATGTCCAGCTCGAACCAAAAAGAAGGACGCGTTCAAAGTATCTTTTGCCATTGAAAGTACCATGCCGCCGTTCCTCCGCGTTGTTGCCTTAGACAGAGACGGTGGGGTCTTGGGCCATACAGACGTCTTACACAGGGAGAGTGGTAACGCGCCCTCCACGAAACTGCGCGAGTGGCTAATCTGCGGCGGCGTGGTCCTCGTTATCTTGATAGTGGCCTTGGTATTTCGTAAAAGAATCAGATGAACGCTCAAGTCGGGAAGTGTAACCAAGCCTGCGAGTCTCATATAGAGAAAGGGATGATGGCAAGAGCGGCGGACTGTGAGTTCACACGAGGTACAGCGGTTGCACGATGGCTGACAATGGAAGGAAATTCAAATACATGCACTATCGACCAACATAATCATAATTATAACAGCCCGGAGAAGAGGGCGGGACTGTCGTCCGGTGTGAGGTCTGCCAATGACGCGAAAATTGACTAGAATGTCAGCGTCTGGGTTTGGGAGGCTCTTTCAAGCCCCAGCTCGGGTTTTACTACGATACGCCCGCCACCTGGGGTGCCTCAAGATCGCGCCAGGCTTCCCATTAAATTTGAGTCTAGCAGCTGAAGCGCAAAATGGACGCAAGGCTGACGAGACCATCCGCTTCGAGGATTATGCGAGCACCAAGTAGGCAAAGACGACGAGGAAGACACTGTGGAGAAACGAACTAAAGAGAGACAGACACAGGAAACGTTGGGGGTGGGCTCTTGCGGAATGCATCTACTTATCTGTCGGGTGGTTTTTTTTACGAAAGGGGTGGTAAGGACAGTCTCCTCGAAATTTAATGAACAAAGAGCTGCCGGCGCGGTGGTTAAAAGTAGTCCGAGGGTGAGGGGATACTACGGTGCACGCGAACCATTAGGCTACAAGGACAATCCGCCTCAGCCGAATGTCACGCTTTGGTTCCGGAACGATATGTCCAAAAGAGTACCTGCAGCGTATAGACACAAGTACGCTTTGACTTAATAATATCAGTCCGGCTATGCAATGGCAGGAAAATGTCTTTCTCTACCGTGTGCTGCACATGGGAGAGAAGTGTAGCAGTTCGGGACTCGCGAACGGGCAACATGAATTGTAAGGAAGTGCCAGTGCTATACGACATGTACTTACGCTGGTTTCTGGACATCTGCCGGATATCGGGAGAGAGGATGGCTGAATGTGCCTTTTTCTCCAGTTACTTTACGTCGAAAGGGTAAAACGGTATGGCGGATACAACACGTTGAGGATGGAAAGTTCAAGTGGCATCGAGGCCCGCAGAAGCACTACTTCCATTTAGAATGTTGGGAGACGGATAACAAAGCGCATACTGGTACCTACAAGTCGGTGCAAGATCTGACTTCCGTTCTCCTGCTACGATCAATACTCGCCCAATCGAATTGAAGGATCAAAAGACAACTATTTATACTCCTATTGCTGGTAGGTACGTAGTAAGCCTCCAGCCCGAGATTATGGATTCCACATCGGGTAGCCCCGTTATCCGGGCTGAGTGTTCTCGGCTCCCCGGATCGCGATACAGAGAGACATGGCAACCCGGGCGGTGATTACTAGCAACTCAACCTTCTGTGCCGCAAGAAGCTAATGGTATGCGATCTTCAATTTTTACAACGGTCGGCCCCCCGGGTCTAAGGTTACTTGACACGTATCTAGAGATCCCGCCTTCTGCGTCGACCCTCCTTAGAAGAAGAGTTGCTTTTTTGTACCTAATCCGTACATGTCTAGCCTCAGCAGTTCAGATCCTGTGGACGCTGTGGCCCTGTGGGAGCGCCTCTAATTTTAGCGTTGCCAAGTGAAGACCCTTAGAGTTGATCGCCAGGGGCCATCCAGGGCTACCATGCTGCTTCCGGGAACTTCACCAGTCCAGATCTCTCGTCCGAATTTTATGATCAATTCAACATGGATACACAAGTGACGTAGCCTCATTGGCTTTTGCAGATATCATATGGAGACATATATCCTATACGTATTGGATGTTCTGGATCGACTTGGCAGTAACGAGATATTCTGTGAAAGCAAAGGTGTAATGTCCTGATAAATGTGCTGATTAGAATCACATGTCTTTTTTCACCATTGTTTGTACACGCTTAGGTAAGATATCTACGGAGTGATGAGTAGGCGCTAAGACCTGTGAAAATACTGACTTCGACGTCCCGTAATCCTTCAATCCTGAAGCCCTTTGATGCTCCTTCAATCCTGAGGTTTCTAGTCCTTATGTTGAATACCACAGACCGGCGGATACGACTGTTATTATTGTCAACATGTCGGGAACTCCTGCGGTATAGTTATACCGTTCAACGGGTAGAAGAGCTAAATGTGGTTTGCCAAGGGATTTTCCGATGACATCCCAGTCAAAACTTGACTTGGCAACAAGGTCATCCTGGTTCCATTGGTGAATCTCCATCCAACTACCAGCCTCAATGGATCCAACTCAGTTATCACGGCACCAGGATGTCTTCGAGAGGGGGGCAGTCTTTTCAGGACGATCAGTATAAATAATGGCAGAGGCACAAGCTTTAGGGGGAGAGATGGAATTACTGTCTACACAGGCAACTTGCAGCAGGCTCGACGAACCAGGCGATTAATACACTCCCTTTCGAACACACGAGGAAAGTTTGCTGAACTCCGAAACCCGTACTTGAGACGTCCTTATAATCCTGAAGCCTTTTCCAGCCCTACCAGCACGATGACTGCCCAGAGCGCAGATGTGCCTGCACCGGCGCTATGCCACATTGTGACCCCTATCGGTATGTTGGGTTACGGTGTGGATGTCAAGCAGGTCGATGCTGCTCTCGAGAAGTTTACTGCAACCGGGGAGCCAACTGCTCTGATCCTGGACTCAGGATCTACTGATAGCGGTCCTCAGAAACTGGCACTCGGAGGTATGACTGTACCCCGCGGTGCCTATGTGCGAGACTTGCAGAAATTGGTTGCATCTGCACGGAAGTTTAATGTGCCCCTCTTGCTCAGCTCTGCTGGTGGCAGCGGTACCAACTACAACACCCGCGAGATTGTAAAGATTATTGATGAGGTCGCTCACAAGAACCCAACCGGGTAAGCGCCTTCCCTGTCCCCGATCGACAGAGCAACGACTGACATGTTTTCCTATCAAGTAAATTTAAGGTTGTTGCTCTCTATGCAGACATCGACAAGGAGTTTGCCAGGGAACGGCTGCATGCGGGCGTCGTTACTCCCTGTAGCTCTGCCCCGCCTTTGACAGAGGCCGATATCGACCAGAGCGTTGTGATCGTGGCTCAGATGGGGCCAGAACCAATCTTGGACACCTTGATCGCCAACCCAGATGCGCAGGCCTTCGTCATCGGCCGGGCCTACGACGCTTCTCAGTTCTGCGCTTTCGCCGAGTACTGCTACCAGAAGCTGAACCTGGGAGAGCAACTCGACAAGTACACGCGACGCGGAACGTTTACCCACGTGGGCGAGATTTTGGAATGCGGCGGCCTCTGCGCCGAGCCCAAGGGCGGCGGTGTTATTGCGACCATCCGCTTGGATGGATCTTTCGAGATCACCCCAATGGCCCCCAACGCTACTTGCACACCCGTATCAGTCGCTGCGCATACATTGTATGAGAACACTCGGCCGGATACCCTTTTCGGCCCCGGTGGACACATTGACCTGTCCAACTCCCAATATGAGCTTCTTGATGATAAGCGCACGGTTAGAGTGCGTGGCAGCCGCTACGTCTACACGAAGGAGACCAAGGGTATCTACCAGATTAAGCTAGAGGCTGCGAAATTGGCCGGCTACCGCGCGATGTACCTTGGCGCACACAAAGATCGTAAGCCATAGCCAATGACTGTCATCGGATTCCTGTGCTAACACTGGCTATCACGCAGCTGTACTTATCGGGCAGATGGAAAAGTTCCTGGCAACTGTTAAGGGGTATGTCAAGATGGAGCACGCAGATGTGACCGAGCCCTGGGAGCTCGAATGGCACATCATTGGAAAGGGTGACAATGGCAACGTCCCGCAGGAGGTTGCTCTTATCGGCGAAGCTCTCGCCCCGACTCAGGAACTGGCTACCAGTATTGTAGCTAAGGCTAAGGTCGCAACCATCCATGCGCCATACAGGGGGCTGAAGGCGACTAGCGGAAACTTCGCCCACGGTATCGGTGGTCTGTACACTGTCCCTCTGGGACCCTGCGCCGAGTTCTGTATTTACCACCTCGTCGAACTCAAGGAGGGCGAGGAAAGGGGCGGCATCGATGCCCCCTTATTCCGCTTCGAGACCGTCGAGGTCGGCGAGGAGCCCACGGGAACAAATGGAACCGAGGAGGCGGCGTCCGCCGAGGAGCCCGCGCCGGAGGTGGACGACGAGAAGAAGAAGAAGATCGCGGCCATGAAGAAGCAGGCGCGGGTCCTGAACGCCGACCCGCTAACCTCCCTCTCCGATGACCCGACGCTCGGCGAGCTGGCGACCGTAATCCGATCCAAGAACTCGGGGCCCTACGAGATCACCTTCGACGTTATGTTCGATCGCGAGAGCATCTACCAGGCGGTTAAGAACTCCGACATCCTCAACACCGAGGCCGTCGCCCGACTCTTCGGCATCCCCATGGAGCACGTCATCTACTCGGGCTTCTTTGACCAGGCCCGCGCCTACAAGGTCACCACGGCCCGCCTGCGGAACGGCAAGCGCGTACCCGCCGGCGGCTACATGGAGGACGACGTCCACGGTTCCCAGATGTACCTGCCGCTGCTTAGGCAGAAGCTCCCCGAAGGCCTGAAGAACGAGGTCCAGAAGATCCTGGACAGGACCATCATTGTTCAGTAAAACCCGGTTCTTCATAACGTTTATTTTCGACTCTGGCGCATAAGGGATATCAGGGGATTGTCGTTATAGAGCGGTTTTCATCGTCGTGCCTGGTTGCTTAGGCTCATATATATTCCCAATGAACAATAAAGTATTAAAGCCTAGGAAGAAGTATCCTTCTTTTGTTTCTAATGGTAGATTATCTCACGGCTTATCGTTCATGTATATTACGCAGATCCACCTTATATTCCAAAGCGCTGGACTCTCGTAGCTTATGACAGGCGCTGTATAGATGAAATACAGCTCGGATTGCGTATTCTTTGTGACAAATCCATAGTTGGACAGGATTATCGCAAGGGGGGTTCACCTCTTTACAGCTGAATTTCGTTACATCGTGATCCTAAGTTTTTCTGCTTTCTTCGAAGCCATCAATATCGTCTAAAAGGATTCTTCGCATACCGGAATATCGCACGACACCCAGAAAATCCTCCATCAACTCATCCGCACGGAGAGGAGCATGTTGCTTGGGGTTACCAAGGATGCTAGCGCCTCGCGGCCATGCCATGATTCTACACTGCCTGCGTATACTCACATGCATGCGTCTGCTGATGTTGGGGTCCGTGGGGTTTATGGACCGGTCCCCGTCGTAGAGTCAGCCAAATTACTCAGGTTGGGGCTGGCAGTATGTGTAGCCCTCACGGGAATAGGGGTACCCCGTGGAGGTTGCCGAAGGCCATGTACTTACTGCCTGTCAGGAACAGCAGTCGGTTCGCCTGGAAAGTAATGTGAGAATGTCCTCACTTTACCAGAAGTTCTGTCTCTTACCCCAGGTCGTTTCTGATCTCAAGACCTAAATATCTCGCCCGAGAGTATATCCATCACTAGGTATTCGAAACAACTCCTCTTTTTAGCCTTCAAAGACACTCACCACGTCGGGTGTCAAAACGCGTCGAGCAGTCGACTTGGACAGGATATTTACTAATGGCATCCTTGAGTTCAATAAGGGAACGGTTAGGTAGGGACCCTTGAAATTTTATAAACCTCCAGTAAATACTATTTCGGCGTCGCAACCAACCCACGCCCCCCCCCCGGCGGGGGTTATTGGGGTCCCGCAACGCCATGTTAAGTCGCATGGTCTAGTCGAATATTTGGCACCATCCCCTCCTTGTACTGCTCCGCCTGGTGGGTTGCACCACGTCTTCAACGGCGCACTTTTCGTTTGGCGCGTGATGAACGAGCTGCCCATTGCCGTCAGCGGTCTGGTCTTCTCCGACGTGCCGCCGGCCTGACGCGGCGTCTCGGCAATGACCAACGGCTTCGCCAGAGGCGGCGTCTTCTACGCCTTGGCCAAGTTCGAGAAACGCACCCGCCCCGGCCTGTCTCCCGCCGTGAAGATCTTGCCCACCCATTAGGCGACCGTGAACGAGGGCTCCAAGGGCCTCAAGGAAGCCTCCAACTCGTGACGCCGGGTCGTGGGCCACGGAAGCTTGGAGTGCGGTGGTCGTTTTAGAAAAGCCTCTTCTATAACAGACAAGCCAAGTCGGGGAAGGCTATCACTAACGTCGGCAAAGAGAAAAGGGGCTGGCGGCAACACCCCAGGGGGAAGATTTATTTATTTGAAATAGAATCTCAAGCTAGAACGGACCTGATTTTTCTGACAGATATTTATGCTATACAAAGTTGAAGGAAGAAAGTAAAGGATGGCCCTATTCTCCTGGTATAAGGAAGAATAATTGTATGCTACCGAATACTAAATAGCACTGTTGGCCTCGAAAATTCACTTGCTTCTGTGTTATTTAAACCAAACGTATTTCGAATTCGTGACTTGCTAACGTTTCACAGAATTGATACAGTAACGAACCGTACGGAACTCACAAAGTTCAAGTAGCCAGTAGCACTACTGGAGGAAATGGTGAAATAAGGCTCTGGTGATAGAATCTCACTATTGGATGCAACTGAGCTGGAGTGTACAGCTCTTTGGGTATCTTAACAGTTACGAGCATTGGCTGTCTACTAAGAACCTTTTTAGTTCTATAGCTGATTGAGTGATGTCGTTGAGGTGCTTGCGTTACAACACTGTAACTTGGGGCAGCAGACAGAAATATAACACCAAGTATGACCGAGCCAGGTTCTTGACAGGTCGGTGACTGCAGACCAAGGAGAAAACCAGAAGTGGTCTTCTACTGGCCCATTTCAACCTCGATAAAAGCTGAAACGTATCGCCTAAGCAGGACCGGACGGGGATTTCACAAGCGCTCTTTGTCAACTGGTTGGCTTGTCCTTCGCAGAGCTCGGGGACTCCAGTAAATGCCGGGGCTTCTAGAACCCTGGTCATTTTGTCAGGCCCAGCTGGATGGAACCGAGAAGACTGCCAATTAATATGAAAGAACTCATGGCATCTGAGATGCGGCTGACCACTTGCATGAGCTGAACGGGGGGAAGGGGGGGGCGTGTGGGTGGGGAACCACAGGTACAGAACACGAGACCGGCAAGGCAGGTTCACTGTGGGGTCATGAGACATATGGTTTTCGTTGCCAACGCACTGGAAATTATCCGTGGGCGAGGGCGGACCCTGCCCACAGTTTCAATGGCTTGGGATGGGGCGGCACAAGGTATATGGACTTCATGGTAAGAGGAGGGATGCGATATGGGAGATTCATAAGTGTTGCCGTCCCCCTGCTGCGCTGCAACCGCATCGCCGTGCATCTAAGGATTCAGGTGAAAACACACATCTCTCCCTTCCCTGGCGGATTGCAAGCCGATTCATAGAAATTGAGACGTCATTAGTGGTAAACATGCTACCTCGTATGGATGATCGGACGGCAAGAGAAACGAAAGGTGGAATATCAATAGACTCGCACACCGTTCCTGGAGACACTCTCACGCCAGTATATGATATCAGGATCAAATCCAAGTCAATTTAGCAATGCTGACGGATGGCGGCCAAAATTTACGAGTTATCATTGATGACATACCGGCTCTTTACCACTGCGCCTAGTAGCTGGGGGCTTTATAGGCACTTGAGGGTTATAGTCTGGCGACCTGTTTGGGGTTAACCGACTCTTGTATCGAAGTAGAGAACGTATGTTGGGGACCAGGTTTTGCGAGGCTACCGTCACGGAATCTATGCGCGAGAAGTCATGTCTACTGTATGGTCGCACGAGCAAAAAGGTTCGGTCTAAGTCCCGGCTGTGCAAGGATGGAGTGACGTTGTGTCGGGCTGGTTCCCGTGCTGGGTGCTGGAGTGGTGAGAGAAAACACCGTCCACTCAAGCTACAGGGTCTGAGAGTTGGTAAGCTGAGCTGAAACATTTACCGAAATAGCCCGGTTGCAGGGCTGTCTCGTGGTCTAAACAGGGAAAACCCACATCTGATCTCTGGTCGAATAGGGGTAAACAGGTTGGAGTGAATACGACGTTGCGCCGTATCGAGTTGGTTAAAGTTGAACTTTGGGGTGAGAAGGCCCCAGAAGACAGAATTGGCGGCCATGGCGATGACGGTAGTAAATGATGGTGGTGTTAGCGATTGTAACGGTGGTAGTGATGGTTGTTAGGGTGGGTTGCTTCTGCAAGGGCGGTTGGCAGGATAGGAGTTCCCACTGTTGGCCGTTGGGAATGCGACCTATGCAAGGCACTGGATGGTAAGGTAGCCAACGCAAGTAGTAGAAAAAGCAGCTGGTAGTTCTAGATGTTGTACGATACAATAATACCAGGTAGGTAGGCACCTTGGTAGATAATTCAACAGTGAAAGCCAACAGCAGTAGCAAGTAGCAGTAGATCGACCCCGACCTGGGCACACCTCGATGCCTCTCCCGTTTCGCCCGTTTCATTCGTCCATAGCCGTTAATTGCCGGCCGAGTGACCAGCTGAGCTCGCAAGGCTGGCAGCCAAGTTAATCAGTCAGTCGGGGTTCTCAGGGAAGATTTATGAACCTGATGGTTTCCCACCCCCTTTTTTCCTAGCTGCCATCTAGAATTTTACCCACATGCCTAGTGTACCCCCGTCGTAGGAGTCAGCGGATGGACCTCTGCCCAGGTATTTTGGAAGGAGGAGAAGTACCCGAGCCCCACCCGGTGTTCCAGAATTCTACAGTACTACCCCCTGGATGGATGTATGAACGAAGTATGCACGTATACATATGCTTTAGCTGGGGCGAGATGGATCTGCTTACTGAGATCTCACTCAAGGATGCCTGCGTCCTCCTGGTGTGATGGATACATACATAGTGCTTGACGATACGGGCAGCGGAACCGCCCCAGCTACGTCCACCATATCAAATCGTTAATCGACCGGAACTAAACGCTTTTTGGCGACCCCACCGGTAATCACCAAGCGCCGTCAGAAATCGCCCGTACCAAGGTATCAGAGAAGTACTTCAGCCTTTAAACATCTGCCTACCTAATTAGGTAGCTACGGTAACCGTTAAGGTTAGGGTGAGGTGGTTAGGGTTGGGGTTAGACCCCAAGGGGTTTAAGGGGCCGTCAAAAGGCCCCCCCATTCGGGCATACGGTCTTAATATTCACAATGATGTTATGGGCGGTTACCCAGCCCTGCAGCCAGTGCACTTAGTTTGCATAGGTGAAATGAGAATTTGTGGTGCGGTTTCCAAAAAGCGTTTAGTTCTGGTCGATTAACAGTTCGACATGGAGCACGGTCGCTGGGGCGCCGCGCAAGCCGCGGGATATATATATGTATGTACTCTAAGTATCGACCACGTTTCCTGGTTCGGCATGGAAGATTCGAATGTCCCTCGACTTGTAAGCCTACTGTGGGAAGTGGAGGGTTCGATCCGGAGCCCACATGTCATTAACGCACCTCAACAACCATATAATGGTAAGGTAGCAAGAAATTGAGATTTGGGGGCATTGAGACTACCCATGTGGACATATTGATCCCATCATCCGCTCTTGCACCTAAGAAAGGGTATGTTTGAAACAGTACAAAACTGAACATGGTCGACGAGCTGATATGTAGATATAATGGATTTCATCGATTTTAACAAATCTGAAGATTACTTGCAGGAACATCCATGATTTGAGTTCATCTAAATGTATGATCTGGACAGTGGGCTCCGCAAGTAGGGCCGGTTGGCCCCCGGCATTGTCAATCATAATAGCGCTTTATTTCGAAGTCAGGAACCCTGGAGTAGCCTGGCCAATTTATTCTTGCCCGGGCACGTACTTAGGTAATAGGAGACTTATAAAGGCCCCCAAATATACTTTCTGGTGTCATTGACACTCAGATTACAGTATGAGATACTACTTGGTTATGTCTAGAATCATTATACTGGCAGCTTTTGAAACTGGGAACTAGACAATTTAGGCAAAATAACAATCCTCAAGTTTGTAGGACGTGTGCTGTAGTTACAATTTCAAGGGGTATAATCTCTTAGTTCCCTCCACCGGGTCCACCGTAAGTGCACGTAAGTTCCCATACAACTTGTATAGAATTGAACATGTTCTAGCCATTTGGACATGATTCCCGTTATCGTAAGTAGCTAAAAGACCGATCTGGAAATCAGTGGTTAATGTATATTCCATACAATCTCAGTAAGAGTTTACATTCTAACCTTGGGTGGTAGAAACTGGGCCCTGTGGAGGTAACTAACAGATATACCTAACCCTATGTAGCTACTGTACTCTTACGTAGTTACCTCCAGTTCACCTCATGCCGTATAAGGCTAGGAGGTGCACTCCATAGATATTGCATGGAGTATGTATTGGCATTTCGCCCAAGTTCGATCTTTATCACGTTGCGGATGCAGTGCACCCAGTGAAGGCAACTAAGAAATAATACCTCTGGCAGTTCTAGTTGTATTGTACGAAGTTCATTCTGCCCCCAAGATTCCAACGTTGGCAGGAATAGAGTCGATGTGGGGGCCATCGGGTTAGCTACTCGGTAGGTACCCCACCATACTGTCTCGAAATCCTTCAGTACCAAACGTAGGTACCTAGAACAAGCCAAAGCTCCCATGCTCAATTAATTGTCCGTATCTTTCAGCCGCCAGTATTGATCATCCTGTACGTTGGATCATACCGACACCCGATTACCTACCAGTTATATTTACGAGAGAGCTCCCTTTAATCTATTTTTCGTTGGTAAAATATCCCAGGCTGCTGTGTTTCTTAGTATCTGTTTTCTGCGACGTAGATAACCATCCAACCCATCGTATACTATGATGATACTACTTATGTCCTAGGTCCTATCGCCGATAGTGCCAGTTTAGCATCGCAGTAACTGGCAAAGCGCAATTGTGGTTCGTGGTGGTATAAATGTGGTTTTTTCGAACGAATCAAACGATTGGAAACCTGTATTAAATGGAACGCATATCCATTTCAGGTTAGCGCTTTAGCGGCTCCGGCTACTGCTGTACTAAATTGGCATCTAGGAGATTGGGTACACGACCACGGTACCTTTGTAGACACCCCCTTGATTATCTTATAGCTCTACAGGAGACCAACAAGACGCCACAGAGAAGCTGCATGATTCCATTTGAGACTCTTGCAGTAGCCCCAAACTACAACCTTATAATACCAGTATAGCACCTACTTTCTGCCCGGACTACACCCGTCGCCCTCCTAAGTACAGAACGTATGTACAAGACAGTTTACTGCAGGTGGCGTATATCTATCCCCCTAGACAAAACCCCACACATTGCGTGAGTAGGTACCTATATGGGTACGTCGTAGTGCGGTGGCGGCGGTAGCATCAATAGCGACAGCGACTTCCATTAGTATATCGATTGATGAAGCGCAATATCGTTCGTTAGTTCGTTCTAAAAAATAAGAAGATCCACAAATCGTGCGGAGATCATCTAATCGTACGGGACTTGGCTCTTATCCCCTTCCAAGCCTTTGGCGCCAACTGTGCAAAACTCCCTGTAGAAACCCGTTTTCTCTGCTTTGCTTGCTTGATGGGGTTCTCTACTAACAGTTAGATTCCTGCCTCACAAGCAGGAAATTACACCCTATTATACAAGGGGTTCGCCGGTACTACCTTACTTCAGACAGCAGCAGTTAGCAACAACTGCGAGGCTGACACTGATGACAGCTCGTCGCAGTCCAATTCGAGAGACACCAAAGCAGACCAAAAGGTAAAACCCATGTCACCGGCTCGGGATCCGGCAAAGTCGATTTATACTAGCTTGGACCCGCGAACAAGGGAACTTAAATAACTACACTACATACCCGTCCTGTCGTGTTCCACGAGCTTGTCCGCCGAGCAGGAGCGATGCCGTTCATCGTTCTACATCTTCTTTTGACATAGAGGCTCTGAATCCGGGCATTTCGTCGGCGCCCCTTGCCTTTATGTAGTAGTGTAATAGCTTCCCTCGCTTTTCTTTTTCCTTTTCTGTTTTTTATTCGCCTCGCTGCCTCTCCTTGCTATTGCTAGGTAGTTACCCTTACCCCTCGGACCGTGCGCTCCCGCCCGCGACGGTACCTATGGCTTCCTCCACGGAGCGTATGCCGCGTAACGCCCTCGGAAGCGATCCGGAAGAGAATATGGTCGTACGCACGGTTCCCATTATTACCAGTCCTACCCCGACACCCACCATAAAGACGTCTGCCCCTTCGCCGTCCGCGGGCGATCCGATGGAGATCACGACTCCTACCAATCCCTCCGCGCCGCCCACACGGACGCAGACCTCGAGCAAGAGTCCCGACCGGGAAGGTCTCGATCCCACCGAGCGTCAGAATGCGGCGGCATCGAAAGATCATATCTCGTCCTTGACGGCTTCGAGGGCAATGCCCGCGCCCGCCGCAGCTGCAGTTCACCAGCCGAAGATCGTCCAGACTGCGTTCATCCACAAGCTCTACAAGTATGTCGAGTTCCGATAGTGGGATGGAGGAATGTAGTTCGCGATTTGCTAAGTTCTCGGCAGCATGTTAGAGGATCCGAATATTCAACATCTCATTAGCTGGTCAGCATCCGAGGAGAGTTTTGTAATGTCGCCTTCGCACGACTTCTCTAAAGTTCTTGCGTAGGTGTCCAGGAGCTTCGAAAAGGCGAACTGATACTGAAGACATGCAGCCAGTACTTCAAACACACGAATATCTCGTCCTTCGTGCGCCAGCTGAATATGTATGGGTTCCACAAAGGTTCGTCGTGTGGATTGCGCTGCAAAGGAGGCTTGTCGACTGATAGGCGCTGTAGTGAGCGATGTCTTCCATACCGGCAATCCCGACTCTGCGCTCTGGGAGTTCAAACATGGCAATGGTAATTTTAAGAGAGGGGACTTGGCTGGGCTGCGTGAGATTAAGCGAAGGGCTTCTCGACACGCTCTTGTCCACCGAGAGTATAACAATCAGAAACCAACGCCTTCGCAACCGGGCACTCCCGCTGAGCCCGTACCGCCGCTGCCTGAAGGCTCAGATCCGAGGCTGTCGGGTATCGAGAATACCTTGTTCGAGCTGACTGCCAGGCTGCAGCGTAGCGAGGACGCTGCGCATTACATGCACATCAAACAGCAAGCCATGGTGGAAACAGTGAACCGCCTCCTGCAGTATAATCACGAGCTCTCACGGACAGTCCTTTCTCTTGTACCCCACGATACCCCTATCCATAGAGATGGTGAGAACACCGAAGACCATGCTATAACTTTATCTAATGTCGGTTTAGTTGCTGCGTTACAAGGCGAGATCCAACGACACTCGGATCACTTCAGGTCTCTCGACGACCCGCAAGAGCCGCCCTATTCGAGCAGGAGTCAGTATTTCGCAAATATTGACAATCTCCCCATGTCCCCCCGACAACTGCCGCAAGACGATCAGCGCCGAGCAGGCATATCACAATCGCGCGGGAACTTCCATCGGCCGGCAGTACGATCGAACCTTTCGGCGAACTCTCGCCGACCGTATGGGTCGATCGGCGGCAATACCGCCCCGTCCTCCCCTTCTCCGTTGCGGCCACAGCCACCGCCGCCGGCCCCTGCACCTCTCCAGCACACATCACTGGAGCCGTTACCGGGCAGTCTGGCCAGGCGCCACACGTCGGCTGACATACGGGCGCACGGTTGGCAGGCTAACCAGCCGGCTTACCCCCCATCTGGCCCCCCGCCGCTGCACTGGCCACCTTCTCCTAGTCGCGCGCCTCTGGAGGATCCGCGGGTCCGGGAATCGTTTGCGCACTATCCCTCGGCCGGTACCCTACAATCCCACTCCCGGCCGGCGACTCCACCTCCTTTCTCAAACGGCATACACGGCCTCGAAAGCCTCAGCAGCTGGTCTTGGAACTCGGCTAGCCGGGAAAATAAGAACCTGGCCGTCAAGGACAGTTCCCTGCCGCCGACCCGGAGGGGCAGCATGGCGCACATCCTCAACCCAACCGATACTTACGAGCGAGATGAGGAGGACCCGCGGTCAGACGACGACTATCGCAAGCGCAAGCGGCTGCACTGACACAAAGCCGCTCGGCTCTCCCATACATTCTACGTCGCAACAACAACATCATCATCAACCATCAGCCAACGGTGAACGGTCGTTCTGATGTAGCACCTAATACCATACACGGAGGAATTTTGCTTTGATATAGAGAAGCGCAGCGCGGTATACCACAAGTTTTTAGGACTACGAAGGCGATATGTTGCTCAACGACAGCCCGGTAACGCATGATACGATTCTCTCATTTTCGCTACTTATTCGCATCTCTTCTTTCGACACGGACCGTTATTTATTGGATAAATGCCTGCGCGTTAAAGATACCAGAACCTCAGGTGGTCCGGATTCACGTTTTGAGTTACTCTTGGATTGGGCCGGATCGCATGACATGTCCTAACTAGAGATGCTTTTCACCTTTCCTTTTTGTGTGACGTCGTTCGGTCTACAGTCTGTCGATTCTCTATGTACAAATGAGGCGGTCATTGTATAGGATTTTATCGCTTTAAGTTGACTCTTGAGAGACAGGGTACAGAGAGGCACATCTTGTTGTAGTCCCAAAGTGGGCTGCCCGGTTTTTGTTACCCCTTCGGTCCAGATGCGAGCAACAGGAAAAGCGGCTAGCTTAACTTAACTCTGGGCTCGTGTTGTGAGTATCGTGGAGGATATTCGTAATCCCGTAATCGTGTACACTAGTTCGGTTACAAAGTCTAGATGAGAAGCGGACGTGTGTCTCCCGTCCCGCACCTAAGGACGTCGGTGCCAGCCAGCAAAGTCGCGGTGTCGTTTTCTTGCCACAAACGTACAATATGCTATCCCTGACCGGACTAAGCTTGAATCGACGCTCATCTCACTCAGCGTTACCGAAGCAGCCTAGGACTTATTCCTTTTCTTTTTCCGTTTCTTCTTTTTCTTCGACGCCGCCGCGCCCTCAGTGTCCTCCCGTCCGTTCTTGTCTCCTTCCTCCGAGGGCTTGCCCACTGCGCCCGAACCGCCGCCAGCTTTGTTGTCATCCGCTCCGTCTTCCGTCCCGTCCTCTCCCCTGACCTCCTCCCCCTTCCCTGCTACAGCGGCCTCCTCGGCCTCTTCATTGCCCGCAGCATCGGGCATCCCCTCCTCCACCGCGCCCCCCATATTACCCTTCATATGTACCTCCCCATTCTGGTTCTCGTTCCCTTCAGCCTCCGCCTCAGCCTCCGTCTCCCGGTGCGGGCGCCTCTTCTTCGCCCTCCCCAGCCCGCTCCTCCCGGGTTCCTCGTCCTCGTCGTCATCGCGCGCGTACTTCTCCGCGGCGCCCCGCGCCAGACTAGAAGAACCGTCGGCCGCCCTCCCCCGCTTCCCCAACAACCGGCCGCGCAGCATCCTGTCCTCGCGGCCCCTAGCTACCGCGTTCGCGTCCGGGTTGGTAGAAGAGCGCGTCCCGATCCCCGCGTTCGGGTCCAGCGCCCGCTCCTCCGCGAACGCGGCCTCTTCCTCCTCGAGGCGGCGTCGTCTAAGCGCCGCCCGGTCGTCGCCCCGGATGGCGCTAGTCGAAGTGGTGCTAGTTAGCGAGGAGAAGGCGCCGTCGCTAGTCTTGGGGGTCGTGGCGTTGTTGGTGTTGGTCCGAGCGGAGGAGGAGTGCAGAGAAGCGGTCGCAACGCGCGAGCGCGTGTCCCAGAGCAGCTGGATCTTGTTCATGGTCGCAGCGAAGTTGGGTGCCGGGTTGCCGCCGTCGCCGCCGTCGCCCTTCGTGGGACGGTGCTTGGACGGCGTCGCCATTCTCTACTTTGGTCTTAGAGCGGGTTGGTTGATCTATCTGCTTGGGACTTGGGACTAGCAGATTTTGTTGGAGTGGGCACAGAGCAAAACGGCCTGGGTTACCGACGCATCGTTGTGTTACGGTTTGTGCGAGTCCCAGATGGCCATCTGTAGGGAAGTGCGCTCCTCGCTCAGCTTGAGCAGCTTCGTGCTGAGTACTTCCAGATCTAAGCTGCCGGTATAACTTGGGGATAAATTTATGGGGTTGGGAGATAAGATAGGGATACCGTGTGTATTGTACCCCGAGACGCTTAAACACTGTACCCTTGGTTCGGGATTTCGTAAGGATCCCAGTCCCTGAATGGAGAGGTTTCTTTTCTTTGTGATATGGTCAAAGGCGAAATGTCAGGCTTCAGGTCATCGTTGAATTTCAAGCATTGCATCTAAGCGGTTAGTACATATAGTTTAGATTAGGTACGCATGGTTTGAACAGGACATTGGTCCTGGAGCGAGCTCCGCGGCGCCCCTATTCGTGTATTGGTCGGTCCTAGATTTAGAGAGCGATCAAGAAAGTCCCCTACTCCAGTCATAGAGACGGGGGGGGGGGGGCCCTTTAGCATGTACATATATATGTGCTTGCACCTCAGGTATAAGGTAGTCTACTTCCACAATGTCTCTCATAGGATGCGCCTGGAGGCGGGACCAGGCAGGCTCTTGGCAATCTCGACCATCCTATGAAAAGTACCCGATTCCAGGTGGCTCACGAGTGTATCATGCTGGAGGTGAAAGCCTGGGAGAGATTTAGCACCCACCTTGGTACCAATAGAAGGCCTCAGGATGATGAAGATCCCAGGTACAAGCCAAGCCCTGGGCTCCGAGTTGAAATACCCCCTCCTGTACTTCTGAAGTACCTGCCATCTCCTATTGGCTCTCGGTGGGAAGAAGTGGACCAGGTTCAGATCAGGACGTGATGTAACCCGGATTTTCCCGCGCTGCCGGTCCGAGAAGGTGCTCAGCTCTGACCGAGAATTAATTGGCCCGAATCGGTTTAGCGCCCGGCGTCTTGTTTTCGAGGTATCCAAACTCCAATCCAAACCCATGATAACATTGTGCATATCAGTAACAGAAAAAACAGCTCGTTGATATCCCCTCTTCTATTCGCCCAGCTTGCTTGCACCTTTCATCCGGGCCATCAACAGTCTCTCCGTCTCTTGTTTGCATATCACGGTAGCAGAATGTTTAAGCTTGCCCGCAGCCGTGCTGCGGCTTCCGCTGTGCGTTCTGCCAAGGTAAGGAACTAATGAAATGAATAAATGAATTTTTGGCTTGTGATGGTCCAGCTCGGCTTGCCCTCCTAGCCGTACGGTGCTTCTATCTCTATAATAATTCAGCACGCTAACGTCTGCTTTTTCGAAACAGCCCCAGTTCGCTCCCTCTACCAGATTCCCCGGTCTCGCACAGCAACAACGGAGAAACCTCAGTATCCACGAATATCTCTCAGCCGACCTACTGCGACAGGTACATATCCACATCGATGTACCACCTTCTTTCGCCAATTCGTACTGACAACAGCCCTCCAGTATGGCGTTGGAGTTCCCAAGGGTTCCAACGCGAAGACTGCCGCCGAGGCCGAGAAGATCGCCAAGGAGATCGGGACTGATGATATGGTCATCAAGGCCCAGGTCCTGGCCGGTGGACGAGGAAAGGGTTCTTTCGACAACGGCTTGAAGGGCGGTGTTCGCGTCATCTACTCCCCTACCGAGGCCAAGATGTTCGCCGAGCAGATGATCGGCCACAAGCTCATTACCAAGCAGACTGGTGCGGCTGGCCGCCTCTGCAACTCCGTCTACATCTGCGAGCGCAAGTTCGCCCGTCGCGAGTTCTACCTTGCCATCCTGATGGACCGCGCGTCCCAGAGCCCCGTCATCGTGTCTTCCTCCCAGGGCGGCATGGATATTGAGGGCGTCGCCAAGGAGAACCCCGACGCCATCAACACTACCTACATTGACATCAACACCGGCGTGACCGACGAGATCGCTCGCGACGTCGCTACCAAGCTCGGCTTCAGCGAGCAGTGCATCGAGGAGGCCAAGGAAACCATCCAGAAGCTGTACAAGATCTTCGTCGAGAAGGATGCTACACAGATCGAGATCAACCCTCTGTCCGAGACCTCGGATCACCAGGTCTTATGCATGGACGCCAAGTTCGGCTTCGATGACAACGCCTCCTACCGACAGAAGGAAATCTTCTCGTGGCGGGATACCTCCCAGGAGGACCCTGAGGAAGTACGTGCCGCCGAGTCCGGCCTCAACTTCATCAAGCTCGACGGTGACATCGGCTGCCTCGTCAACGGTGCCGGTCTCGCCATGGCTACCATGGACATTATCAAGTTGAACGGTGGACAGCCCGCCAACTTCCTTGATGTCGGAGGCGGTGCCACCCCGGCTGCCATCAAGGAGGCTTTCGAGCTGATCACGAGCGACCCCAAGGTTACCGCCATCTTCGTCAACATCTTCGGTGGTATCGTTCGCTGCGACGCCATTGCCCACGGTCTCATTGCCACCGTCAAGGCCCTGAACCTCAAGGTGCCCATCATCGCCCGGTTGCAGGGTACCAACATGGAGCAGGCCCACCAGCTGATCAACGACTCCGGGATGAAGATCTTCTCCATTGATGACCTGCAGAGCGCCGCGGAGAAGTCCGTACAGCTCTCCAAGGTTGTGAAGATGGGTAAGTCATTTTCTAATTCCATTTTGGGAAGGCAGCGCGCTAACACTTGCATAGCACGGGAGATTGATGTCGGTGTGGAATTCAGCTTGGGTATTTAGGCATGGGCTGGATGGTGTGCGAATTGTACTGACTTCTTCAGGGGAGGATGCCCGGGACGTGGAACAAGGACAGCCGCCGAGCTTAGAAATGGGCGGGATGTGTTAATCGCATTGCATTTGATGTTCGTTTCCCGGCAGCTGCCCAATGGAAGTACATTTCTAATTTCCAATGTCGTCTCTTTTGCCAGTGATGAATGGACGGTGGTCTGTAGTTGGAAGGATATGACTTTCTCTATTACAGTGATATGCCAGTGGTATCTCCACATCCTCGATGCTACCCGTGCTGACCTTTAGAAGGCCATCATATCGATGGTCTTTTTCTACCCGTGTTCTTTTAGTCTAATACCCAGTTCTCGTCCGACTTGATATCTCCTCTCGCAACAGTCGGTCATTTGTCCACCTTTTCAAGGGACCCTCAAAACTCAGCGCCTTTTCATCTTCTCTAGCCAACAAATGTGCGCAACCCATCCACCCCACCTCAGCACCGCTACACCACGCACCAGCTCCGATAGTTCTCGACCAGGACGTACACCGGCCCGTCGGGCACCCCCTCGTCCTCCTCTCCCAGCACCCTCTCCGCGATCCCGAGGGCCAGGAACCCGAGCGCCCACATGCCCAGCGCGAGCGCGAGGACAAGCAGACAGACGCCCGCCGCGGCCCGCAGCCTACGCGCCATCCCTCGCCTCCACGTCCGCAGGGCCGGCGCCAGCGTCCCCCTCGCGGAGTCGTCGAACTCGCGCTGCGCCCTCCGCACCCCGCCGCGCACGGCGCCGCACCAGGCGCCCACGGCCCGCAGCGCGGCCCTCTCGCCCCAGCGCCCGCGCTCCACGTGCCGCTCCGCCGCCTCCCGCGCCGCCCGCTCCTGCCGTCCGCGCCGCGCCTCCCGCGACCCCGGCGCCAGGTTGTCCGGGTACCGCGGCCCCGGTGCCATGGCGTAGAAGGCGTTCTGCTGCGCCAGCCACGCCGCGAGCTCGCGCTGCCGCCGCCGCGCCGCCGCCGGCGGCACGTACGGCGGCGGTGCCGGTTTGCTGCCTGCGAAGGCGCCGAAGGGCCGGTGGAGGGGGTTGCTGGCGGGCCGGGAGGTCCAGGGGATGTTGGGGGTTTGGTGGTGCTGGTGGTGGTGCTGGTAGTGGTATTGTTGCGATGGCGGGAGGAAGGGGTTCGTGAGCGGTGGCGGCGGCGGTGCGTGGTACCAGGTTGTATAGGGGTTCGAGGACGAAGTTGCGTAGGGGGACATTGTTGCTGTTGATTGTTGCTTCGGTGGGTTGGCGCTCCTGGTGGTAATGTTGCCGGATTGGATTGGCCAGTTCCCCTGTTCTTTGGAACTGACTGAGACTAGTGTTTCCAAGATGGGTGTGTGGGTTATACGCTGGTGAGTTTTCAATTGGTTCGTCGTTGATTCTGAGACGCAGGTTAGGTGCGTGTCACCGCCTACTGGCAATTGTCGTGAGTCATTGACTGTGAATCCCGAGCCAAGAGGGTCGTTGCCGGTTGACGGTTGAGTAACAACCGTGTAAAGGTAGGAAGCGAAGTGGTGAGCTGGAAAGGCCCGGATGCCGAAATTGAGGGACGAATGAGACGACTGGGATCGCAGTGAATTTGGGACGAAGAAGATTCACCATTCACTGGGGGTGTCGACTGGCGTAGAAGGCACCACGAGGATGTTTCGAGAAAGTTGGAAGCTTTCGATGGGTTCGTTGAAAGGTCCTGGAGGTGAATTTACTCTAGGACCTGGCAAATTGGAGGGAGTTGGTGAATTGCAAAATGTCGAGCAATTTGGCTTAATGCCAGAAAATAACCCATAGCTAGTTCTTCATCGCAGATCCTACGCCAGTCTCAGAATGGCGACCTGCCCTGTTAGCAGCACATTGTGAGGTAAATCAGCATTTGACACCGCTTCTGTTGCCCGTTGCCATCTGCCTGGAATCCGGCAAGAGTTCGAGGCTTCACTACCACGCGGTATCTGAAGTCCTAGACTTTGAAGCCACTCTTAATTGATGTGAGTTGTCAATATAGCGAGCACTTATGTAGGTTTAAGGTCACCAGCGTGTCTCGAAAATTTCCCCCCATCACATGAAGCTTTTCTCCTGTTCTCTGAGGTTCCTCACCGTGCCCCCTTTTTAAGACGAAGGCAGAAGCTGAATGAGCCATCTTGAGACAACTCACTGCCCGACACATTCGGAACCCGCGACAAAGGCAATATTCATTCAAGTGAGACACAGTGAGATTCTATCAGTATCTCCAGCTTCACGAGCGTGGGCCCAGTGCTGGCTACCGTTTTTGACCGAGGAAAGCTCCCGGGAGTAAGCAATGAACGCGCAGCTTGCTTCTCCAGACTTCAGACAGCATTGACCTTCAAGATGAGGGTCTATACCACAGAATTTGGAGGCGATATGGATCAGGAAACCGGATGTTCCAATACCAATAGCTAGACATTCGTTGGCCTTGAAACGTTCTACTTTTTGCTGAGCTCCACAACCGAGATGTGAGCGCAACTGTCCCACTATTTGCAATTATATATGAGGTGCCGTCTGTCACGTACCAAGGTGAACCTTCTAGAAAGGGGCTATACCGGGGTGTTAGGTGTATAAATAGGGCACTTTTCCTCCCACATATTGGAAAAGGAGCAGGCGTCACTGGTCTAATCCACTGCTACCTACCTGCGAGGTTCCGCCTTTCACGCTGTTGCGCCACTTTCTCTGACACCGTCCCTGACCCGTTTACGCCAGGTCCTCGCGTTAATTACGTTTTCATAAACCCCTTCGATCTCGTCATACCTATTCGAAAAGTCCCCCTATCCCGAATCGTGCCGCCCCCTTCCTCTGGTTGCGTCCCGTAAAGGGCGGGCCAGTTCTAGGGCCCGCCCAAAAATAAAGTATCCCACTCCCCAAAGCTGGTCCAATACTGGTCCGAAGCTTCTCCCTTTTTCTTACTGAAGGGCTTAAGGGTACCTTAGTTCGTAAAACCTCTGTTGGTTAGAAGCAGCAATGGTAAGAAGTTATCCCTGGTCGTACGCAAAGGACGAAAGCTAATATCGTAACCGACAGGCATTCCGATGTACCTACGCGGAAATATGCCACTGTGATGAAACTTTCGAAACTCACGCGGAGGCTTCCAGCCATGCCATTATTAGCCACGATGGTACATCTGGTTGCCACAAGGCAGAAGATGGTCGATTCATATGCCCCCTTGCAAAGGACCTTGGCTGTATAGCAACATTTAGAATGTTCAAGCATGTTAAGGAGCATCTCGTATCTGAGCACCTAGGAGAACAACTTCCTTGTCCGGTCGCGGAGGACTTTGACTGACAAGCACGTTTGCTGGGTTCGGGGGTCCTATGAAAGACCATATATTTTCGGTACATCTCGGCCGTCGATATCCTTGTCCTTTGGCAGATGATGCGAACTGCAACAAAACATTTACCAGCTCTCAGAATGCAACACGACATGCTGAACAGCACACACACCCTTTCCTTTGACTTTTCGTGATTGGAGCACCGGTGGACTCATATCGAGTCATACACACTCCGGACCCGAAAACGGAGAGTCGATGCCTCTTCTTATGTTATGTCAGATCCACACGGGTTTGTAATGATAGACAACATTCTCTGCCGGGGACTGCGGTATCAAGGGAGCAGTCTTTGGGGAGGAAAGGATGGCGGACGAGGACTGGTTTTCCAATTACGAATGCGAGGCATTCTGCCGGCGTTGAGGGGTGAGGGTATTGCACGAGCTGCTGGCAGACTTCGAGATTCTCGGTAACCTGGAACTGCGAATTGCAGCCCTTATGGTGAAATGGTGCAGGGTGCAGAGCCGGGTACTTGGCTTTGCCGATCAATTAGTCATCACCAGTCATGTATTTCTAGGAGTTCATTTTTCGCTGGGCGCAACCCCAGAGACCAGATACTCATCATCGCTTTGCACATGGATTCAACACCACACAATACAGTTTGCGTTGCCTTCGTTATCTCTTGAACCGTGGGCTCAATCGTGACACTCTCTTCAAATATGCACTGATCAGGACCAAGTCATCCCGTCCCAATTCAACGGCCAGACTCGGCCCCTTCAATGCCCCTACTGGTAGCTTGATATTAGGACTGCGTCACAAGAAGGCACATGTGTATTATAGAGGTGTCGAGGCAGGCTATCGAATTAAGACCCTTGAGGGCACACTAATGCTGGATCAATGTCGCAGAGGGAAAGACTTCATCGGAATTTTAGACGAAAGCCGAGTCTCTGAGTTCACAGCTCGGCGTCGTTGGCGTTCTCATCGTGCTGTGAACGGAACGGGCGTGGGGTATAGCCTCGATTCCAGCATTCTTGGAGCTGGTCCCGAGTGATCGGGTAGATTCCTTTCCGTCAAGTCTGCTTGGAAAAGGCGTAGGAGACGAGTGTTCACAGTGGGCGATGTTATTTGTTTGTAATAAACGGACGGACAACCCACATCTCAATGCTCTCGTGTCTGTGCTCTGGCACGAGCTAGAACAATACGAAGGCGTCTTGTCCCTCACGACCAACCGCATATAGACGTTCGACACTGCATTCCTAAGTTGAATATATTTTAAACAAAAGTAAAAACTATTAAAGAAAGGCCCGCAAGGGGATCTAACGTTTTTTCTTGGATCAAGCCTAGACGATGGCGGGCCGCGCAGGTTGTTAGGACAATGTTGTCGACGAGTTGGCAGAGAAAGCACTAAACGGCCGCCAGGTAAGAGCGGAATCTAACCTTAAGTAGATTAGGAACGCTCTGTTCATTGCTTACTCAATAGCACAGGATAATAACTAGTCATAAACGAGGCTTGCCTGAGAGTATCTTTCGCGATAAGAGAGTAACTGTATAAGGATTTTCACGGTATAGGGGCGATCTAGAATATTTGCTTGTATTTCTAACGTGTCTGCATATGGGCTGTTATAATAGGGAAACAATATGTGCTACATTTAAACTTAGAGGAATTAAATTGCACCTTTATACTTTGAAATCACAAGCTATCATATTTAAAGGCTATCCTAGATACGGCCATAGCAACCACCTTTTGTGTAATCAAGTATATAAAGCTTATCCCCCTTCCTTTGATAGCTATCCTCTTCCGCCTTGGCTCTAAGTACGCTCTTGATTGTAAAGCGAATTACTGTATATGGCATATAAAGAGGAGGAACTCGCTGCCCTGCGCGACCTAAACACACACCGTATGTGCTACCTTCCTACAGTTTCCCGACAGTAATAGTGGCCGGTACAGGTGGAGAGCGCCGCGAGGAGATGTTTGAGGAAGTGCGAGAGCACCTCCAGGGAGAGCAAGACAGTTCAGCATGGGAGGGCAGATGACATGATGGGGTGGCTGAAATATCGAGTTCGAGCGGTGCTCCGATTCGCAAGGAAACTTAACTCGACGCGAGGCTCGCTCATGCTTCAGTGGGCCCGCCTTGGGTGTTTTATACTTACTCCACATTGACCCAATCAACTTCCGCATAATGGGCTTTAGTGGGCCTTCTAAGGGCCAAAGTGGACTTAGCTTCCTCTTTTCGGCCTGGCGCCTTCAGAAAATTGCGGCTGCTGTCTTGTCGCCTCCAAGCGGATAATCCTCGAAACCCCCCTTGCGTGGTGAGGGGTCGGGATCTTCACGAAGGCGGGTACAGTAGAGCCTTCGAAAGCAGGCTTCTTCTCTCACACTTTCTATCCTCGGTGAACCGTATCTGTAATTAGCCCCATACCCGTTCTCCAGTCAGTCAGTCAGTCAGTCAGTCGGTTAGTCAGTCCACCACGTTTTCCTGCATCTTCCTCAATTAACCCGCTTAAGAACCCATGTCCATGGAGGCTTCAAAGCCTTCCCCAAACGACAATGGGCTCAAGATCATAAATGCCAGCCTCTTTCGCATGGGTACAAAGTCGATGGCAGAGGCTTATCAGATTCTCGGATACCAAACGCACCATGGCCTACTGGAAGATGCTCTGGATACTCCTTGGGCGCTGATCGAGCAAGCGGCCGAAGCTACGTGGCCATCTGTCCCTGGCGCATCTCCAAGACCACCAAATACGCGCGCGGAGTGGCAATGCCTTTGGGGTTCTTACGATGTAGTGACTGACCTGGCCTCGCCATTCGCAATAGAATTGATCAAAGTGTATCCGGATGCGAAGGTGGTTGTAGTCCAACGGGACTTTGAATCTTGGTGGCCTAGCTTCAGGTCTGAGCTGCGCGACACGGTTATGAAGCAGCCCAAATCGGCCATAAACGCCTTTATCACGTGGAGAATTATCGGCGTACGGCCTATACATGCAATGAGAAAAGTTCTCCTCGGCTTTTTCAACGCCAAATCAAGGGAAGAGATCGATGCTGAATGCGCCCGAAAGGTGTACGATACATACTTCAGAGAAATTCGCAGGCTGGTACCCCAGGAGAGGAGACTTGAATACAAGTTGGGATCGGGCTGGGAGCCGCTGTGCAAGTTCCTGGGTCTTGATATTCCCAATGTGGAATTCCCACAGACAAACAAAAAGAGCGCCCATATGGAGGTGGTTCGATCGAGACAAAAGCAACTCTTCAGCAATGCTATGAGAGCTGCAGGGCCATGGGTTCTCGTGATTGTCTCCATCGGAGCGGCCTGGTTTTACTCACAATCGAATTGAGAATCGTGGAGCATTCGCTGTAGGTGCCAGTAGCGTAACCATTTCACTTGCTTACTCCTGTATTTCCCTACCTAAGCCCTACCGGCTGTAGGCGTTGGCGGCTTAGCACTTAATAAGGCGCTTGTGGAGTCCATGTTGTGCACCTTGGTCTCCGTTGTTGTCGTTATAGCCTTTGGTCCTGTTTGGCTTGATGAGATGCTAGCTAACGCGATTTTCCTCTCCTACCCTAAATATTATATTCTCTGCGGGCAAAAGTGTTGCAATCATATTGTGGGTGAGGGCATACAGACGGCAAATGTTTTGGGACTAGCCACATGCTGGGATTCTTCCTGGCTGATATAGCCTGTCGACCCTTTTGGTCCTGCAATCCTAGGGCCACCTAATCAAACGCCTTTCAAGCCCTTTCACCCACCGACATCCTCAAAATATACTCCACGAAAATTCTAAGGGGCATGGTTACTCCCTCTGCAGGATGATACGATTCGCGTGGTCAGCATTTAGCAATGTGTATCATGTGATATACATATACTCTTATCTTTGAAGTCCCTTATAAATAGCCTAGGCTGGTATAAACGGTAGTCAAGTCAGAAGAAGCAGGAAGGCGGTGAGTTTGCCGTATCAATCAAACAGTTCGGCAGTGTAGGTGGGGTTAGCCAAGATACAAGTTATTGATTGTAGCAAAGCGGTGGCCTATTGCACCCCGTAAACCTACCAACATGCATAGAGCGTGGAGACTCGTTGCGCGAGGGGCAGTTGACGTTTCCGGTTGACCATCGAGTAATTACATTGTATTGGCTGGGCATTAGGACGTATGAGCTGAGGTGTCATATTTTAGCCCTTGCATTAAGCTCAAGCGGAGGGCTAATACTGAGAGTAATGTCGACGTACAGACGAGGCTGCGGGGCGGACCGACCTAGGCGCGGCGACGCCACTGAGCTGCATCTATACACGCAGTTATATAGCCTACTTACCGACACTTGTACCTGTCTGGTACCTATCTAGTAGGATTTGAATATGACCTATCAGGTAGGACTTGACTTGCATGGAACATATCAGGCAGAAACCTAATGCATCGTGGTACGGCCGCTCCCATGAAGCACTTCGTTACTTTCTTAGCTGTGTATTTTAGAAGTCATGGGCGAGGTTGAGGAGGCGGAGTCAAAGACAGTTCGTGTCATGTCATTGCTTAAGTAGTAAACGTCGATCTGTTTGTTTGACTATCAGAGATACTTATTCAGACGATACTGAGTCGATATCTATACAGTGTGGCCTCCGCTCTACTTAATGCCAACGACGCCAAACCGGTCATACTCTTTTCTCCAAGCTTCCTTTCCAAACCACTAGCTCCATTGCCAGAATCTAGGCTCCGCTCATCATGGGACTGTACACAAGGCTCCCAGAGGGCGTCGAGGAAGTTGATGTGATTGTTGTTGGGGGTAAGGGAACAGTTCTTGAGCTGTCTTCTAACGTTTACTAACGATTTCCTGAAGGTGGAAGTGCTGGGTGCATCGTTGCCTCCAGGCTCGCCGATGCCGACCCAGCTCTATCTATTTTGGTCATGGAGAGCGGCGTGAACAACTACAATGATCCCATGATTGTACACCTGGGCTTTTTGCTGAGTCATATAGCGCCAGGCAACAAGTACACCACATTTTATCACGGGCCCAAGTCGGAGCATCTCGGTGGCCGCCAGGGTCTCGTTCCGACTGGTCATGTTCTTGGTGGGGGATCTTCTATCAACATGGCGATTTACAGTCGAGGACAGAGGTCAGACTATGACGCTTGGCAGACGCCCGGTTGGACTGCTGACGAGATGCTGCCGTATATGAATAAAGTACACTTGGATATCTGATGCTGTTCCTGTTCCTCGGCATGAGCTGACGTCTCTTAGCTGGAAACATACCATGGTGCAGATCCAAGGGAGCGCCACGGGCACAGTGGCCCGATACAGGTGACCGGCGGCAGGTTTCGCTCATCTAGGCTCGAGGGCGATTTCATCAACGCACTCGGTAAAGTGGGCTGGCCAGAGCTCGAAGATATAAACAACCTGGACGACGTCAACGGCGTGATGCGTGCTCGTCGCTACGTGGGCCCCGACGGTAGACGACAGGATACGGCTCACATATACCTACACCCAAGACTCCAAGACGGTAAACACCCTAACCTACATGTTCTTTTTGTGGAATCCCAGGTAGAGCGTGTCATAATTGAGGGTGGAAGGGCCACCGGAGTGGCTTACAGGCCTAACCCAGCTTTCCAGTCCACCGCTGGCTCGTCCGAGGCGTCTTCTCGCATAGTCAAAGCAAGAAAAATGGTCATTCTTTGCGCGGGAGCTTTTGGAACCCCACTTCTACTCGAGAGGTCCGGGGTCGGTAGCCCTCAAGTCCTAGAGCGCGCCGGAGTCCAACTGTTAGCAGATGTCCCGGGCGTTGGCCACGACTACCTAGATCATCAGTCAATGATGTACCCTTACAAGTCTAGTCTTTCTCCTGGAGAGACTTCAGACGGAATTAACTCCGGCCGCCTTGACCCTGGAGAACTCATCGCGAATAATGATCCGATCTTGAGCTGGAATGCGGTAGACGCTCAAGCTAAACTTCGGCCAACCGATGCCGATATCGCTAGCCTTGGGCCCGAGTTTCAAGAGGCCTGGGACAAGGAGTTCAAAAATGCTCCAGACAAGCCCTTGATGATAACGTCTCCCTTTGCTGCGTAAGACGAAACAACCAATACGTTTCTTGTTGCTAGCGTTCTAATAATGGATAGTTATCCCGGAGATCCTGGGCCAGTCCCTCCAGGACAGTACTTTGGCATCGTCGCTTTCAACTTACATCCTTTCTCTCGTGGTCACCTACACATTTCCGGCCCTGGAATTGATGATGTACCAGACTTCGAGCCTGGTATCGCTTCCGACCCTCAGGGTCTCGACATAAAGACTCACATATGGATGTACAAGAAACAGCGCGAGATTGCTCGCCGGATGGATGTCTATCGCGGCGAACTTGAGGGTGGCCACCCATCCTTTCCGGCGCATTCTGGAGCTGTCCCTACCGACTCAACTGCAGGACCTGCCAATGTGGACCGCCACATCGAATATTCCGCCGATGATGATAAGGTAATTGAGCAATGGGTACGAAACAACGTTATCTCTACTTGGCACCCGATGGGAACCTGCAAGATGGCACCTCAAGAGAAGATGGGCGTCGTAGACCCAGCTCTTAATGTCTACGGCGTTCAAAATCTCAAGATCGCAGACTTAAGCATCACGCCCGGGAATCTCAGCGCCAATTGCAACAATACGGCAATGGCTATTGGTGAGAAGGCGGCGGATATCTTCATCGGGGAGCTCTAGCGCCTCCATTACACCAATTCCTTTAGCCACCACATCTATCCTAATACCAGGTACACCAGAGATGGTACATGGAAGGATATTTCCCGGATAAATTTATCTTATATCCCCACCGGCCTGATGTGGGCTTTTCAGAATCGCACCAGCGCGGTATGGCGGTCGCGTACATAACCGCCGAGCGGTGCGGCTCAGTGAGAAATGATACTGCGTCAAGGTTCTAGAACGTGTCAAAGAAAGGTTGAGTATCCGCTAGATCCCATGCTGAGTAATCAATCTAGAAGGCCTGGGAATACGCATCAGTGCGTACACAGATGTCTGGGTCGTCTTACCCTATTCTGATCAACAGGACGTTATCGTATTGGTTGCCATCCTTATTGAATCTTATTTCTGATTACATACTCTCAGCTTCGCACATGACCCACAGATATGGTAACCGAATTTGCCGATTTAGGAGCACCGGGCTCACCTCATGTGAACTTGAGCTTCCGGGGGACGGTTTGCTCCAGGGAAGACTCATCATCACAAGGCTGAATAGGCGGTTTAGTTTATCCACTAGGTACAGTGTACGACGTAGAGGGGACGTTATGGTAAATCTAGAGCATATTGGCCTTGTTTTTAAAATGACGAATAGATAGCCTGCGAAATGTTGCATCTTGGTACGCGCGATGAAGCAACCATTAAAAAATGATGTGGTGTCAAATGCACATCCAAACAGGTGGGGAGAGCCAGCGTGGCCGATTCCCAAACTCTTGGCTTCTTTCGGGCTCGAGCTGTATGCTGAGTTCAATATTGAATTCACTGCAGAGAAATTAAAGGGGTTATCCTGCCTCAAGAAAGACGTGTTCTTGCCTCGGGTAACTCACTGTAAGTGAGTAATTCCTTAAGAAAACGACCTAGCTCCTATATATCTGGCCGAACCTACTAATGACCCTCTTGTTCTCTCATCTTCACTACGAACTAGACCGACAGCTAAGATAGCACCGGAGCAGCAACGACAAGAAGCTGAAGAAGCATCACCGGACTGGGACTCCCATTCTCAACAGATTGGGTTCCAGGTTTAGGGCGCCCAGCTGAAATCTACAGAGCTTCCTAACACTTCCAACCAGACAGGGCATCATCACAGTGGCGAGGGACAAGGGGAGCAGAGCGAGACAAAGACGCAAGACGAATCGACGATCGAGTTCCTTGACCACCAGATGAGTTAAGAAGAACACGACGTGTTTATGCGCGGCTATGAAAGCCCCCGGAGAAAGAATAAACGGCGTGGTGGGACGGGCTGCCACCGGAAGGAGAAGCTATTGAAGAATAAGGAAGAAGAACTGACGGCGGTCAAGGACGCTCTGAAAAAAGGGAGCGAGTCGCTCGAATAGAGGTGACGGCGGTTGGATGAGGAGGCGAAGGAAGCCGAGGGCGACGTCATCCGACGACCGGAGATCAGAGGAATCGAGCGACAGCTGAAACCTCGGCAAAGCAACCGTGAATATCATAATGCGGAAGGCCTAGGTCACGGCTTGGGTAGAGTGGCCCTCGTCATCATTGGCTCCGTCTACCGTACGTACTTCTCCTTCTCCCACGTCGATCTCAGGCCATTACACGTCACCTAGACGCCTTTTTTCGGAAGACATCCGCAGAGAGGTGTGTATGTCCAGGGTATCGTGATTCGGGATACCGTTTACACGACTCGACGGAGAAGATAACGACCCCTGGACAGGGGCTTCTCTATGTCGTGCATTTGTGGGATGGACAGGAATAGATGGTTTCTTCTGAGGCATGTACCCAAGAGGGCATTGGGGGCGTAGGGCCCGGGGATTGGTAACGCTCGTAGGACTTCTAGTACGTGATATCAGACCCTAGGCGATTCCTCGGTATGTTCGGACCAGGTAGTGTGGTATCGGTAGCTAAACGGGACTATCTGGCATAATAGTGGTGGTCTGCTGCAGAAATCTTCACGAAGCGAACAGCACTATAGTGACAGCTGAGCTGTGTAACTACTTAACAGCCGTTACCTTTTACTAAGTCCGTATACCTACACTAACTGTTACATCTTACTCCAAATGCTTCTCATTTTGCGTCTTTGACAGCTTCGTAAGAGGTCTAAACGGCACGCCAATCAGGCCTCATATATATCATTTTTTTTTAATAGGGGAGTTGATTGGAGCTTCCGTAATTCCCTCCGTCCGGTGTTTAGGATTTGCAAATGAACCGTCCATTGCATACTATGTCCGGCAACGCGGTATCTTGCTTACTTCAGTCTTCGGCCATGACTGGTGCAAAGAGACTGGTGCCGATGGCCTTTGGGTAGTTCATCGGGTTCTTAGTTTGATTCTCATGCTCAAGTTACAGAACAAAAGCTGCACGATATATTGATGAGATTGCGAAACATCGAAGCTTTCGAGATTCGGGCTACACATTGCATAAGTATTCAAGGGCTACAACTAGGTTAGTAGCATAAGGCTAGTGTATGTAAGGGATGTAGTTGAAATAGAGTGCGGGCAACATAAACTGCCCCACTGAGCAGGCGCACTAATATACGTATAAGGGTCTTGCCCTTCCCTTGTTGGGTTTAGCGGAGGTGTGAACAAAAACATTTAAGGGATCCAAGTTGGAATGTTAGTTTTGCATCCTTTATTGCGTCTATGTCTTTGGCTGATATAGCTCTTGGGTCCCCTATATAAATGTCATGAGCTAAAGGATATGCTTACTCAATTGAGCCCATCGTGCAGAAAACGATGCCGCCCCGCACGCTTACCTAAGAGTCTCCAGCGCGGTTTCTTCCACCATGTAACACCTCGAGCTCTTTCCGATCTTCACCACCTTGATGGCGAGGGCCATATCGTGGGAAACACATCCAGGCTAGGAGCGCTTTCCCCAGTAGCTCCTATCCGTTATTGGTCAAGTAGTAGAAGGTCTACGGGATCCTCGGGGAGAAACCGAGAGAGCGATCCCACACCACGGCTCGTCTCACCCAGCCTGCACCCTTTCGCACGCGTCGCAAACATACCCGAGCCCGTGCCCAAGAGAGCGTCGACCAGTCCCAGAGCTAAAAGCTATGTCAGATCTCGACCCCAAAGTAGGTACCAGCAGCCTACTTCAGCCTCATCTGACGGACGGTATCCATTGAACTTTTCACCCACTTCACAATCAAGCCCCTATTCCCATTCTGAATTAGGATCGGGGCGGAATAAAAGAGAGCGGCTTTCGTTTAGGATCTCATCCCATCGGGCGCCGAAAGCACCCAGATTGCCTAAGCACGTCGGCGAAAAGATTGCAACGCTTACGGCCGAATCAGTTCTGCCATCCGAGACTCCTGTATCATGCCGAACGCGCCAGCGGAAGATTGCGAGCTTCAATTGGACTACACGAGTGGCTGGTGTCCATCGTACAATCTATGTACCCGGTAATTCAATCTTTACGGAAGCAGACAAGACGAATGCTGACGTTCCTCAGGTGGACCAGCATTCTTTCGGCTGCCCACAGATCCTAGACCACTGGATCCCGGGCTGCGTATGACTCCTACACCCATGGGCGAAGAAGTCGCTCCCCGATATACGACTTGGAAGCCTATTTTCCAAGCCGTTGAGGCCATGATGCCTGATTTCCACTTCGACGATATTGACATTATGGCGAGAGGGGCTGTTCTTCAAGAGCTTCTAACGTTCATCAAGGGGAGACCCCGACGCCTTAATTACCTTGTTTACCTTATTGGTAATACCTTGGTGTTCGAAATTTACCGACGTCGCCCCATGCGAAAGCGATCTAGCGAGGCGCGGCGGCGAGATATAGGCCTCGATTTTCAGTGTGAATACACAAGATGGCCTGAAGGGTTAGAAGATAGTCTCAGCCACATCCGGGTCGTGACTTATCGCCTAGGCCATCTGAATTGCGTGGTTACTGTTGGCATTGACGCCTGTTTTCAGGTGAAGTTTGGGAAACGGGAGGCGGTGTTCGCTCGAGACAGTAACATTCATAGTGAGCCGGTTGCTGGTGCTGTAACGGTTGTCACTCGTGGTTTCAACGATGATCTCCCTGCCATCGAGATGAAGACTGGTCAGGGGCTGCGGAGGAGTATAGAGCAAATGTGGTTCTCCCGTGTGCCCTACATCGTCCGGCCGCGCCTCGATCCTTGGACGGAGCACGCCCTTGTTCGGGCCGTTAATGTCAAAATGGTGGCCCCAATATGTCGCACCTGGGAAGAGGTCGAGGAGAACCAGAATGACTTGCGCAAACTCACTGCTCTCATATCCCAGTTGCGCGAGATCGTCAGGGGCACGGAGGGGAAGTGCTGCTTCATTGCTCGCGTGGGCGGCAGCCCGGATCTTCTGCACATTTTCGCCATGGAAGAAGGCATAATGCCGGTGTCAGAAAGGGACATTCAGAAGTTCTGGCCGAATAGGCATCAGTGACGGCGCCGTGGCCGCGGGGTCGATGTCCTCCTAGGCCGCCAAATCACTTGGCGAAGTTCCAATTCAGCCTAACCTGGTTGAGGAAAGCGCGCGTCGATAGCATCTATCGATATATATAGTCGACAATCAATCGAGACCGTGGAGACCTGAGGGCCAAGCGCTGCCACTCCAAAGGGGCCCAAGGCGACCTATGAATAGAGGAACTCTTACTTAATGGAGGGGGAGGTCTAATTATCGATACAGGGTACCCTGCTGCATTCGGAGTGAACGGCAGGACACCTCCCGCGACTCATGCCAGGGGAGGACCCGTTAGGGGAACTCTCTGAAACTCGAGAAGAGAGACAGCGTAGTTTCCGATAGACAACATATGGAGACAACGCTGATCTGACATTAATTAAAGCACGCTTAATATCTTTTGAGGTCACGATGTTACATGTTACTAAGAGAGCTTGGAAGAGCAGCACCTTCTCAGAGACAAACGGGAGCACCAAGCGGCTTCGCAATAGAACCCAAAAGACCGAGGCAGAAGCTGGTACTGGTCGTTCTGTAAGATGGATGTTCAGGGGGTGCACTAACCGATACTAACTGGAGCGCATAACTGCTCTGTGACTCGTGGTCATTATTATGTGTAATCAGACAGTTCACTGCCACGCCTAGCACCGAGTAGAGAGGATAGTACCTCAGGCCCTTCACCCCGCAGTGCAAAGCCATACATTGTAGATCAAGCCACTCTACATGGTTCAGCGGTGACATCGCGCTGCCCCGAGCTAACTATGGCTTTGAATACAAGTCTTGTTTGCAAACCGTGACACGGAGCCCGCCAGGGGGTGGCAGGGTATAATCCTATTGACGACACGAATACGGCCCCTGATGGGTCGTAGCAAAGATATGATCCTGCTGATGCTTGCCGCGGCGTCCCTCCCGTCAAACCGCCCCGACCCCCTACCCCGACCTCCCTAGCGTTCCCTGGCGTAGCCTCGAGGTCAAAGAACCTCAGGCAACTCGCTAGCGTCAGGCTCACCCCCATATAAGCCATTAAGCTTGCCGGTTCAGGCGGGGTCGCTAACAAGGAACAGCACGACGGCCTGCGTATGGCGACATAAAGATATTGGCTAGGTAGTTGTAATAAAAATACGTTTTCCTGTCCTATCTGTTTGCTAAGTCTCATGTTTGGGAAAAGATTCTAATTCTATGAGGCAAACCAAAATTGTCCTACACCCTACTTTACCCTGCTTAAGGAACCATAGAATACAATTACTTAACCTTCATGAGGTATCTTTTTACAGCTGATAACGTACATATATTTCACCCGCTAAGTGTCTCTACAAGAAATACCTCCTTGAATCCCTCTGACTTCCCTTTTTGCTTTCAATTTCTTCTCTATACGAAAGAACTAGAGGCTCTTAATTTCAGATCATGGACACCCAACAAGATATAAATGAATCTCGCGATTCTCATGGTAGATGGAGATGGCGGGACGGTGAAGATGTTCGAGGCCATCTGCTTCCGAGCCGCTCGCCACGGCAGATCTATCGGCGAGATAATTGGTCGGACCTCACTTCCGCAGTTCAACTTCAACACTTAGCGCGGATAAGACTAACTTCTAACGGCCTCAGCGTCTTTAGTTCGGTGTACTGTGCTCTTTAATATCGAAGAGGCAGGTCTCCGCTTGACCATTGTGAAAGGCCGCGACCGAAAAGGCCATACCCCTTTGATGGAAGCGGCGCAGTTGGGTAATCCAATGATAGTAAATTCTGGTTTCCCTGAAAACTGATACACTCCGAATTCTTCATTGTTTACATGGCTATCACGTCTCTTCTATTACTTGGGCTTCACTGCTGTATCAAAGCTAATGGAGTCCATGAAGGACACAGAACACTGGATTCCCTTAGGAGAGAGGATAGAGGGCTCCTGAGCCAAGGACCTACTAGACCGGCAGACGCCAGGGCCAATAACACTGGATTATCTTGGGATATCCTCCTGTACTACGCTCCACCGTGCTACTCGGATTGGACGTCATGATCACATTTGTGTCAGTGGGTTCTGCTAGCCGCTTCAACCAGCAATTACCACAGGGCCCGGCCTTGCTTGCGCTTTACACATCGCAACCTCCAGCTAAGATCACGATACCATCGACTGTGTCGTGACCCCTGGGCGCATTGCTACGCGCCGCCGACGACTCGGGATCTACCCTGCACATCGCAGTGTAGAGCGGCGACAGCGCCATGGTCGACTATCTGCGCTTGCACGTGCCGCAATCAGCATTCTTGGACGTTGCCAATGTCAATTCCTGGACGGTGTTGCACATCGCCTGCGTCAACCGGGACCCGGATGTGTTGAAACTGATTTGGACCTCTGCCCGTGCCAACGACCTTGGCGGCACGGGATCAATACCACTTCACGTCACCGTATGCTGTGCTGGTGCTCTGCTGTGGTCCGGAAGGAGTGACGGTGCGATCGTTAATCCTGCCAGAAGGCGGCGAAGACCTTGCAGAGGCAGGCGGCTGGTTTAAGATGGTTGCTTTGCTTGAACGCTTCGGTTTGAGACTTAAAGGTTCGACCCATCAGGATTGAAGACTTTGGACGACGTTTAAGGCATTTCTTCCAGCCTAAGGTGTCACGTCGAGTCCTCCGGACTGGTCCGATCTTTGGTCTAAGTGGTTGATATAGGGCTAAGTAACTCCACAGAGATCCGCTGAGTTTGAAACTACAGACTTTTTTGATGCCGTTGCAGCGTTAAGTACGAAAAGAAGAATGGAAGAATCTTGCTGAGCTAGTAATACACTGCCTCCTTGGCCGCTATATGAAATCCTATTGAGTATCAAAGGCATCCACCGCTTCTCAGTCCCAGCAAATAATATCCTTCTAGTGTCGTCGGATTCCTGGCTTTCTTCGAGATTTGGACGCTTTCATCCTCTTCGCAATTCTTGGTGTCCGGTTAGCCCGTCATCGTTGTGTCTTCCATTTTCTGTCGTTTTCTACGGGATTCAGACTCTTTCTCTCGCTTCTCACTTCTTGGGGCGCGGCCAGTAGTCTCGTCATCGTCTTCGTCATCGTCTTCGCCTGTTTCATCAGTTTCTTGGGGATTCGGACGCTTTTTTCCCTTTCTTGCTGGTCATTTCCTTCCGCCCCTTTCTCTTCTTGCCTTCAACCTCTCCCCGTAAGCTTTCTGATTCTCTGCGAGAACGTCCCATACGTCTTTATTGGTACTACTGCTTTCTCTCTGTTATGGGAGGATTAGCCGGTGTTTCATGATTCAGGGGCCATAACGAACCATCGCATCTCTCCACGCTCTTACGACCCGACCCGAAACGAACATTGTAACCCCCTGGTGCTTCTTCTCGGTTTCTTTGGAAGGAACAACAGGTATTCTGGGCTCCGGGATAGCGTCCTTCCCCCTTCCCAGTTCCCATTGGAATTCGTGCGGAGCGGTTCCATGATAGTGATCTTGGCGATGGAAGAACATTGTGTCTTCATCATTCAAAACCTTAACACGGTATCTCGAGTACATAAAGTTCCCACCGACCGACGTGGTTTTTAAGTCATATTTTGTTGTTATTGATATGGCCCACGGGAATTCCTCCTGGTTCCTCTCAAGATGGACATGTCTAATTTACAGGCTAAAGGGATATCTAAACACATGATAGGGCGAGTGCAGGCTTACCTTGAATAGTAATTGGCGAAAACGCCTTGGGGTGGTCCCATCCTCATCCCGCGTCGAAGCTCGTACCACAGGCCATTCAGCCTCAACGATATGACCGGGAGTATGAACCGACCGCGGTTATTCCAGTCCATTTTAATCATCCTGTCTCCATGAAGCTCGTACTCAAAGGGCGTCATGATCTCCGAGGGGCATTTCCTTATATACATATTCCACAGCAAGTTGTGGACGGAGCAGTGTGAGTGCATCATCTCGTGTACTTCTCGGTCAGTCCTATGAGTAAATTTTGCAGAAGTCACCCAGTCCATGGCCGTATCATGTCGTGCACCTCCCGTATACCCGTATTGGATCATGGTTCCAGGGTTGTCTCGCTGTGGTTCGTCGTTCGGTCAGCCCGAACCTCAGCTAAAGTTTCTAAATCCGAGATTGGTTTGAACCTACTCTGACATCGCGAATTCCATATCGCTTGCGGTTTTCGATAACCTCATTGATGTACCTCCAAGACATGGGGTGCGCCTGTGAAGTTTCGAATTACAGCGCCGACGAGGTCACCTGTTATTTTGTCTTTCCATATTACACTCTCATCCTGGCGAACGATATACTGCTAGCCCTTCTCCCCCATAGGGTAAGCATTGATAGGTATAGTCCTCTTATCTTTGCGCTCCCTGTGCTCAACCCAAGCGTAGAATTGACCTTGATCCGGCGTCGCCTCGATGACCCATACCTTCTGGATGGCCTTTTCCTCCACGTGAGGTTCGACTAGGACAACCTTCATACGACTAAAAAATTGCGCCTTGTCGTCGTCGCTCCAGTCCAGACAGAGACGTTCGCGCAATCGAGGATCGTCAATGAGGACTGTTCCAGTTCCTGGCAGGGGGTTCGGAAGTCCCGATGGCCAGACTACGTTTCTGTCGGACATATTTTGTATATAAGCCCAGAAACTTATGTCTCATCGAATCTGCCTATATGGAAACAGCCTGTCACTGCAAAATAATATCTTATGCTTCCCACCAACTCGCACCATTTCCTTGGGCGCCTCACATGCTCCCTTCATCTCTTTGTATTTCAACTGCCATTGAATAACCCCCTCCCATTGCCCAGCACAGCTGGTTGCGGATGCCCTTTGTTGGGGTCTTGAGGTCGAACCCTCGACCTTTCATAAGGTTTATAGGGAAACCCGCCACTCACAACTGCGGAAGCGTACTTAGAGGCGAAAACGGCGGAGCATGTTGAAGTAAAGGAGGGGCGGTGGTCGTCCCTAGACGCTGTAGTATGGAAATATGCCCGTAGAACAAAGGCTAACATTCCGGACTTTCGCAAGTCCATATGTATCATGAGGCATCCATGGTAGCATGTCGACCCTGATCATCGTTGACTTCCAAAGTATCAAAACATAGTATGACCTGCGAGAGCTCAGAAAGGCGATTATCATTATATGCGGTGTTTCTCGTTACTACCGCAAAGAATCGAGAGCATCCCACTTTTCTTCCACATTCAAAAGCCATAGAGTGTTAAAGAGATCCTGCCAAACTTGTTGAGATGTAGTCTGGATGTCTTCATATAGGTAATATCTCATCATATGTGTTGTCTCATCGTAGTTTTTTCTCAGATTTTGAAAGCCCTTCCATGAGCATGTTCAAAAAACCAAGCAGGTGAAACACAACCGCGATTTTAAAGTACACAAATTTAGCCAAATATACGGTTGCCAGTTGCTCGGTTCAAGGTTACCTACATTCTCCGTCGAAATATCGTCAAATTATATATATATCCGGGTCGAAGGTTAATCCATCCTGAAGGCCGCACCTCCGAAGCCTCGCAAAAGCTGCCGGGAATTCCAGGGCTTCCGGATCAATTTTGTCGTGCCAGGTCAGCTAAAACCGACGACGCCAGGACCTGCCTGTTAGCTATATAAGGGAAGACCAGCTAAGTTGTTAAGGGGCAAGACGAACGGCTCTTAGGCCGATCTTTTCATGATGCCTTTCAATTAAATGCAAGTACGGCTTCGTGGGGGAGGAAGGTGGGAATGGGACTTTGCTATAACTAGAGCAAATAAAGGGCTTAATAAATCAAAATTTATTCGGGTTCTCGACGTATTGCTTTCTCGTACTTTCAAAAGCCATCAATCTAGTGACGTTTGTAAAAACCATCTCCCTTATCCGTCATACTGTCGGATTCCTGAGATAATCTCCTCAGTGGCGGCCTGTGATACGGAATTTGTGTTGTATGCATGGGAAGGTGTCGAAGCGTATGGAATATATTTCTGTACCGCCGTTTCAGGTCCTATGCCAAGAGAATGGATCCTCATTCAACTTCAATACACTCATTCAACACTTTACGACACCCCATCTTGTCGGATTGCTGCGTCTTACCAGGGGTAAAGGTTCCGGGGATATTGCAGCCTAAGCGAATCCTTTATTTGGTATTTCGTCCTACCTGTAGGTCATCAGCAGGGAATATTGAGGACTTGGCTAACTATACGACTAAAGCTAACTTGCAGTGATTTCAACGCTCGTAGCAGGGATGTTTGGATGAGTCCATCTGCATGGCCTTGTTAGCTACAGCCTGTAATTGTAGTCGATCGTAGCTATCATCGTTTCCATATGTTTTCTATTTCTCAGAGTAGTTATTAATATGATACTAGGTACACAATGAGCTCCCTATACGGAATCTTGGCATCTCCAAACCCTATTCCTAAAGGAGATTGTTGTTGGCGGTCATGGTCAGCCATATATGCAGGGCCCTACAGCCAAGCGCATCTAGGCGCCTTGGCCCCTTGCGAGTGATAAGAAACGTTACACAAGAGCCTGGAGACGAGAGGAAAGCGGGCTGTATAAAGTGTCAGCAAGCCATCGTGAAGATAGTTTGGGTAGTCAAAGTCTTTGCGTCACGTAGCCCATGTCAAGTATGGAGCATCGTTTGCTTCGGTAACTTCATCCTACGACCAGAGCCAGCACAGTTCCTGCAGCCTCAGACCGTGTCTCCAGACGTTAACAGCTTGAGAAAATATCCAAACCTCCTTATAGCCCGATACAGTGCTCTCAACCTAGTACACGATGCCACAGTCAGGGCTGCAGAACTGGTGGCGAGACCAGTTCGCTCCTCTGCCCAAGTCGACGTCCAACCCGGCTATATGTCCCTGCGCTTCTTGTTTCATCGCCAGCGACCTACGGGGAAACTTCGCGGACGGGACATCCGCCAAGGTCGGAAACAGAACCGCCAAGCAATTGTCCAAGCGACCCATGGGAAAGAATGGTCTGGCTCGGCGTCGTAGTCAGGACAGCCTGGCTTCGGATATCGTGCCGCTCCGGGCGGACACGCAGCCAGAGCCCCGAGTCAGCTCGGACACCTTAGTCTGAGGGAGACTGAGCGGTGTATGTTCTGGGATGGACGACACGAGAGCACAACAGCGTATATCAATTTCTGCTGTTGGGGAAAGGCGGAAGACAGGGGAAAGGTAGAAGATAGGGGAAAGGTGGAAGGTTCGTGCTTATTATACGGACTTCCCTCGGAGAAGGGGGCTCATACGAGGAAGGGCGAACAAATGAGGGAATGCGACATGGTGTTGCACTGATGAATCCGATGACCTGGACATCTACAACCTAGAATACCACTGTGGCTGGCTCTGGACACTGGGGGGAGGGGTAGTGAACCCGATAGCTTATCACAGTGCTTGGCATTGCTTGGCCCAGCGTAGTCGCCTCCATTGGTGGAATGCTATTAAGGAGAACCTTTGTTAGTAGATGTAGCATGTTAGTTGATGGGTCTCGTAAAGTTCTACGTGGTTTAAACGGTACCTTTCAGTTTGTCGCACCTGCCTCAGCTTTTTGCTGTAGGATAGTCTCAAACCGGTCTATCTCGTATTGAGTGTCTATTCGCTTCGCGGGATGGCGGGGTTCGACATTCTGACGTCATAGGCAATTGGCAGGTTCATGACGGCCTTCACATTGTACGCCTCGCACGTGCTATCACCCCTTAAACGAATAGTGATAGGTGTATCTGGACAATTGGACTCTATCGACACCACCAGTATGTCGCCAACGGTTGATCCGGCTATTATTGAGGCCCTGTGCCTTGACCCCAGCCTTACGAAGATAGCATCCTACGGCGGGTCTGGGTTCGCTTCAACGTTCAAGCTATCTTCTACAGTCGACGGCAAGGACAGAAACTTCTTCGTAAAAACTGGGACAGGATCGGACGCCAAGGTCATGTTCAAAGGTCAGTGGTAGCCGCATCCGTTGCGAATCTGACCAAATATAGCAGCGCAGCTGAGTTGACACCGTTTCAGGAGAACATTCATCTCTCAACGCGATTCATTCAGCCGTGCCCAACTTCTGCCCGAGGTCTTACGCGCACGGAGCATTCAAGGAGAACCCGAACAAGTACTTCATGGTGACGGATTTCCTGGAGCTCGGGGCCTCGGGGCCAGCCGGCTCGGGCGATTCGCTGGCAAAGAAGCTGGCGAAACTGCACACGACGCCGGTGCCAGTCCCCGAGGGTTTCGACAGGCCGACTTTCGGGTTCCCGGTTACCACGTGCTGCGGATCGTCGCCACAGGACAACTCCTGGAAGTCCTCGTGGGCCGACTTCTACGCTAACAACCGGCTGCGCGCCATCCTGCAGCAGGGGATCAGGTCCAACGGGTCGGATGCAGAGCTCTCGAAGGCCGTCGAGAAGACAGCTAGCGTCGTGGTGCCTCGACTGCTAGGTGATGACCATCTCAAGGGGGTGGTGCCGGTCGTCGTCCATGGCGACCTGTGGAGTGGGAATCACGGCAGAGGAAGGTTTGCCGGCGAGGGTGGAGTCGAAGAGGCGGTCTTTGACCCCTCGGCCGTCTATGGCCACTCGGAGTATGAGCTGGGAATCATGAGGATGTTTGGCGGATTCGGGACCAGCTTCTGGAAGGAATATGAGAGTCTGGTGCCGAAGGCGGAGCCTAAAGAGGAGTGGGAGGACCGCGTGTCCCTCTATGAGCTGTGAGTCGCTACTAAATAGCAGAGTGTGGAAGAAGAGAGCTGTTGCTAACTGGAGGATAGATACCACCATCTGAACCACTGGGCATTATTCGGTGGCGGTTATAGGAGTGGCGCGATGTCGATCATGAAGAAGCTGAACTCTAGATACGGATGAGGCTCTAGCAGGGCTCCAAAGTTGTTCCATAGCAAGCTAGCTGTCCTATTAACGAGAGACCATTTGCCAATGACATAAATCTCTCTGCCACCGAAGCCACCGAAGTTTTAGGGGCTCAGAGGAATCTAGGTCGATACACGTTTCTACACCATTCTTGTTGATTGAAGCCCATCCCGGGTGGTTATTTGAATCAAAAGATGAAGTTGCGCAGAGATCGTAACGAAATTCCACACGGCAACTAGCATAGACTCTAGTGCTAGCCTCGCCCGTGTCAGTTTCAGAGGTAAATTTAGTCATTTCAATGCCGATGTCCGACCTCAGCCGGACGTGCCCCGCTCTTTTCTCCATTGTCTTTCCGGGCGCCGTCGTTCGGGCTAAAAGAATCGACGTCAGACCACATCGAACTGCAATAATAAAGAACCCTGCAAACCAGGATTGCCCCTTTTCGTGTGACTGTGACTCTCCAATTGGTTAGGATCATTCCTTAAAGGGGCGGTGTCCAACGATGGACGGCAGAAAGGCACTCGTCGTCGGTATCAGCGGCGCCTCGTCGAGCGGGAAGACGACGCTGTCCAGGCTGCTGCGTGATATCTTCCCCAACACCTTCATCCTGCACGAGGATGATTTCTACAAACCAGAGTCCGAGTAGGTCAGACCGAGAGATCCGATTGAGATCTCCCATCCGCGAACAGGGTGGTAGTTGTTGACTGAACGTTTCGCTACAGACTCCCTACCAAAGACGGCCTCTTGGACTGGGACTGCGCTGAGGCGCTTTCCATCCCGGATATGACGAAGGCGCTCTCCCACATCCGAGAGCACGGTACATTCCCGGTACGTTCCCACTAAAACTAACCTGATAGCACGCTGCATTGCACCACAATCAGCGCATCGTCTGACGAGATTTGATCTCAAACGGGGAGCAGCCAGCCCACTAACTAACTTTCGACCGCTCCACAGTCCTTCGTGGACTCGAAAGAGGACCAGAACTCCGTGGGCGAGTGCCCGGTCCCGGACGCCACGATCGAGGCGATGAAGGCGAAGGTGCGGGCGTGGCTGGAGCCCGGACGGCCGGGCCACGCCATCTTCTCCTCGCAGGGCGGGAACGGCCCCCCACTGCGCGTCTGCCTGCTCGACGGGTTCCTGCTATACGCGCGCGAGACGGCGGCCGTGTCGGCGCTGTTGGACGTGCGGTTCTTCCTACGCGTGAGCCGGGAGCGCGCCACGGCGCGCCGCGGCGCCCGCGACGGCTATGTCACGCTCGAGGGCTTCTGGTCGGACCCCCCCGGCTACGTCGACAGGATCGTGTGGCCGAACTACGTCGCGTCGCACGCATGGCTGTTCGAGGGCGGCGACGTAGAGGGGAAGCTCGACGAGGCCGTGCTGGCGCGAGAGGGCATCCTGGCGCAGACCGACAGGGGCGTCGATGTCGATATGGAGACCATGTTGGAGTGGGCTGTGGAGACGCTGATGAGGCAGTTGGAGGAGATTTGTGGGATGCGGTAATGATGAGTTCGTGCGGACTCGTAGTGTCGGTAGTGTGCTGTTATCTGATCCTCTCGTGGTGGGGGGTGCGTTATCGTTTACGTATTTAGGGGGCAGGTATTGATATCAAAGCTAGAGTGTCTTTGACAGAATTCAGAGCCTGCGATACACTTGCACATTTAGTCCTAGACTAAGGGCAAGTGGTAACTGTGAAGCCGCGGAGCAGGTGTACTAGGGAACAGTGGAACACTTTGTTTTCCACGGTGGGAGGAAAGAACCAAGGGAATAGAGTGTTCTTCGGACTAGCTCGCGGTTCACAGTAGCAGGTCCACCGCATCAGTGCAACGCGTTAGTCTCCAGCACTTCGAATCATTAAATCACATTCCACCAGAACTCCGGAATCGCCCACTTGTTATATGTCAGCGGCGACACGGCCGTACGATGTTCAAGTCTGTGTTCAGCATATACTCAAAATCGTATCTAGGCTATCACCGGGGAAAATTACATAACTAATCCAACTATCTGCGGAATCACCTCCGGCTAAACTCTTGCTCTGCGATTACGCCTCATTGTCAGCAGTAATCAACAACCCCTTAACCCTGCCAGCTGTCAGACTTCGCGGCGTTAGGAGAACACGCGCGAGGCACCGTCCACGACCGATTGGGATCCCTCTCCCAGGTGACCGACCCGTCCGCATCGACGACGATGTACTTATACTGGAGAACGGTCCCGGCACCGAGTGTGACGGTCCCGCGCCAGAGCGGGTTATTAGAGGTATAACCTGAAGCGCTCAGAGTCACGGCCCCGTTCGGGTCCCAGTTACCCAGCGCGGGGATGTTACCGACGATTTTGACAGTCTGACCCCAGGTCGTAGTTCTGAGCACGTTGAAGGTGACCGCCACGGAGGGTGCGATGGGGCAGCCCGTGGTAGTCGGCGGGCCGCCAGTCTTGGTCGCCGTGGGCAGCGTGAACGTAGTCGTCGTAGTCGTCGTGCTGGACATAGGGGTCTGGTTAGGCGGAAACACCGTCGCCGTGGCCGTCGAGTAGGTTCCGATATGGGATGTGGCGCGGCAGACGCTGGGGACGGACGTCGCCGTAGAGTTCTCGCCTGCCCATCCGGCAGGCACGATGCCGGCTCTTCTCGCCGCAGCGGATAGGAACGCGGCGTACGACCATGTCAGATCATCCGCGGAGAGCGGTTGGCCGTTGTTGCGGTCGAACTGTTCTGCCATCGAGCCGTTGGATTGCGCGTAGGTCGCGACGATGTTGATGAATTCATCGGCGTACAGGAACACGGCATTGTACAGCTCTGTGTAAGTCGGGGAGCCGGCCTCATACGTACCAGTTTTTACGGATGGGTAGAGATCCTGGAAGAAAGGCAGTGACGTGGAGGTAACGGCGATGGAACCTGTTGTCTGCCAGACGTACAACGCGTCGTATAATTGCTCTGCTGCCGCTAGGGTGTTGAGATACCACCTGTGTCCTTGTCAGTAATTTGGGTAAAAGTCTCCTTAGCATATTCCATTAAGAGGGACAGTTGGGGACTTACGGGTTTCCGTTATAATAGACGTCCTCGGGATATCGTCCTACTGCGACAGCTGTGCCGGCAGGAATTCCCGAGTTGATTGTGTATACGGACCTGAATACATCCGCAAGGACCTTGTGACTTGCGAGAGCCCGATCACTGCACGGCTGGAAAGTGGCAGCATCGCAGCCAAGCTCAGGGTCGAAGCTATGGATGGAGCCCAGGATAACATTGGCGTCCTTCGCGCTCCTACCATCATTTGTGTGGATGTTTGCCAGTGTATAGCCGGCCGAGGGCGACCAGAACGTCTGCAAGTGACAGAGCACCTGAGGAGCAATAACGTCGCAAACGTCACAGGAGGTATCGAGATTCTTCGCCAGGGCACTACCCTCCACCAAGGAGCGATGCTGAGCGGCGACGGTGAAGAACGAGCTGCCGTTAACCTCTTCCCAGAGATCGAATCCCGTCTGGTTCCAATACTGTGCGACGTATGCAAGGTCGTTTCGAATAATGGGCCAGACAACGTTGGTTGCTGTTGCCTTGTAGCCGTTTGCGACCAACCACTTGGAGTATCCGATCATTGCAATAGCCCTGAGAGCAGGCCCGTCTCTTTGCGGGCGGCCCCAGCCCTCCGTGAAGGGGCTTAGGTCAACATGGTATTTCGCTTCACCGAGACCTGCACCGTTCCATAACTCTCCCGAAGGATTTGAGACCGTCTGGAGCTTTGCCTGAGAGGCAATGAACTCCTCAATCTTCCTCTGGAGGGAAGCGTCGTAGGACTGAGCAAACCTCTCAACGACCGCCTTAAAAACTAGGGCAGCATCTCGGGTCCACGTGAAGAAGTCTGTACATGATCAGTCTGAAGACTGTTGAATAGACACTACCTGTACAACTTACAGTCAGGGTCCGCCTTCGATGGAGAGGCAATTACAATCCCAGGGCTGACGCCCTGCGCGTGGCACCCATCGGATCCGATGTTACATAACAGCTGCTCCAGAGCAATGGGCTCTTCTAAGGCGATGAAGTCATCAACCGATCGCTTCACGAACTCGCCCTCCCCTCTGGTCCGAGAAGCGTGTGGCCGACCGAGTATCGTTTGGAAGGCGTAGCTTCCGAGAAAGAACAAACTGGCGAAGGCGTGCATGACGGGCTCGGCAAGAAAGCTGGTGCTGTTCGATAGCAGCCCGTTACCGCCGCTTTGCAGGACCTCCATCTCGACTTATATAGGCAGCTTCTCGATGGTATCCTCGTGACTCACTTAACCTCTTCCGTATACTTAGCTCTATGTCACCACGGACAAAGCAGGGCCACGGATAGGGCCGAATCCGCCAGCGAAATAGCTCCTATGGTGGAGTCAAGACAGGGCCAGTCAGGACTGAGACTCCGGAGTTGTATAGCGAGTAGCCGCCCTTCTATGACTAACGACAGATCTAACCCGAGGTCTATCCCATCGAATCACCTCGGCGGAGTTGGGCGGAGTGCAGATGCTATGGTAGACGGAGCAGGCACCCAGACTGGGTTGGGCTTGGGGAACTGAATCGGCCCGCTCTCAGGAAATACTTGGCTCTTAATTCTGGGCCAGGAACAGAGGGATCAGTGCGATGATCGGATTGGACAACAGCGCCGCGGTTAGTCTGATAGGTTGTGAATTATGCAAAATCCTGGGGAAAGGGCTTAAGGTTTGCGGGGACTTGGAGAAGCCGGACTCTACCCCACACGCATGGCTGATGGTGGGATTGAGTAGCATCTCAAGACTGGAATGTAGAATATACGCGCTTCTTATAAACTCTCCTATATTTAAGTCTATCCACGTATGTATTGTAGTCACGGGGCTAGCTGAACAGTTGGTACGAAATTATTGGTGTGATGAACTTGGTGAGTTGTAGTCAGGCACAAGTGGAGTTAGATGATGCAGGGTGAGGAAGAGACAGAGGCGTGTTCATGCAGAATGTAGACAACGCGTCTCATTGGCCCCTTAATTAGGGCTCGGAGTATTGCCATCGTCACATGCTCAGGTGCGAAACAGTGTTCATTCATAAATACGGTTTTCGATAGCCAGGAGCTGTTGCCGACCCGATCTCACGGCTTCAACTGGACATTGGAACGCGAATTTATATCCAACGGATACCCTCGCGCTCGGCAAAACGTATTGATGGCGCGTGGTCCCATTAATATCAAAATGATTATATCCCTTCAGAGGCTATCCGTGCTTGGAACTAAACGGAGGGCCAGACGGAGGCGATCTTGTCACTGCATCGCGAACCTGCAGAAGCATCTCACAAGCCAGGCATGCTCGGCCAGATGCCGGTGGATCTCGGTCCTTTTCAATACTTTGATCAGAAGAAGTCGTATGCAGCGTCTAAGCAAGCTCGCAAGACCATGCGCAGTCCGAGACTAGTTCCACGGCACTTTAAGGTGATGCCGTTTTTGGGATTAAGGCCAGATGCAAAGATCTATGTCGAGACATTTCAGCCAGATAAGGATACAGGAAAGAGAGATGTAGTGTGTTATGGTTTTCCCCAGCCTCATAGACCAAAGGTCTTGGCAAAACGGTTAGGAATATAACGTCTACGAGACGTCTGCTCCACCGAGCTCAGCTTTTTACGGCGAGCTCAGCTTCCCAGACGCCCCATTTACTCTGGGACCTGTGACTCGGATTTACATCATAAAGAAAAGGGATGCTTCCATGAGGGGAGTCAGCTGCCACGACGGTCGACTCTGAATTCACCGTAGCGAACAGAGGACTATCGGGCACAGATCCGTGGGTTATTGTGATGAAGAAGAAAAGAAGAAAATTCTCAGTCTGAAAATTTCGTAGCTCATAAATAAAATGATCAACGCTCTTGTGGGGCGAGGAGAGCGGTCAGTGCTTTGCCTAATTTCTGGATTTGATGAGTCATCAAGTGCACGTATCCTCTCAACCTTTGGATGTGGGTCTCCAACTTCGACTTGCCTTGGCCTTTTGACATTCAAACCTTCGAGCTTCAAGTTTATCTACCATAACACATAACATCCCACCTATTGAAGCTTATCAGCGACAACTACGTCCACGTTCTCAGCCTTTCCGTTGCCACTTTTCTCCAGAGAAGTTGCGACGCGCGTCTTCGACTGCGCCGTCCCAATAAGACCCATTCAAGATACAGCCGTGGTCTAATTCTCACCGACCATGAGCGCCGCCGAGATTGAGGAGATGAACCGTCTCCGCAAGTCTATGGGACTGCAGCCTTTACCTGTGCCAGGTGGAGGGTCAGGCGGGAATACCCTACAATTCAAGGAAAAGCAGGATAGTCCAGCCGAGGACGAAGAACCTGCAAGCACTTTAGAGACACGAGAAGCGGCGGCCTACGATAACTACAAGAAGCTTATGGATGCAGAGGAAGCTAAGAAATCGCGCGAACAGAGGCTTGCCGCCATCAAAAAGGCCCGCGATGCAGCGAAGCGTTTCGAGAGCTTGGAAGGCAAAGGGTTGGGCGAGGCGGACGACAACGACAGCCTCAGTGCTAAGGCATGGCTGAAGAGTCAGGGAAAGCGACAAAAGCAGATCGAAAAGGCTAGGAAGTACGAGGAGCAGCTGGCTGCCGAGGAAGCCGAAAGGGCTGCTGCCATCCAGTACACGTCCAAAGATCTTGCCGGCGTTAAGGTTTCACACGAGCTCGGCGCTTTCGAGGACGGGGACGAGCACATCATGACGCTCAAAGACTCGAATGTACTCGGCGACGACGATGAAGGTGATGAGCTAGAAGACGTTAGCCTCCGTGACAGGGAGAAGCTCTCTGAGAAACTCGAGTTGAAGAAGAAAAAACCTGTCTATGACCCACTTGCGGTCGATGAAACAGGCGAGCATAGTATCCTTGCACAGTATGATGAAGAGATAGGTGGCAAAACGAAAAAGCACTTCACTCTAGATTCTCAAGGGAAGACTGTGATGACGGACGATCTGGATCCCCAGTCGCAAAGCCGGCTTCAAAAGATTAGCCTAGACTTCCTTGAGGAGGATCGTCCATCTTCTGACTACTTGGACATCTCGGAGGTCAAGGTTAAGAAGCCAAAGAAGAAGAAGACGAAATCAACGAGACAGCGACCAGTAGATGAGGACGACATGTTTCCTTTGGATGCGACACAGCAGGATCAGTCCATGGACATCGACTCAGGCGCCGGTTTCATCAGCAAGAAACGCAAGACTGAAGACACCTCATACGTAGATGATGAAGATCTCCAAGCTACGCTGGCTATGCAGAGAAGAGAGGCACTGAAGAAACGCAAGAGGACTCGCCCGGAAGATATTGCCCGGCAGCTCAAGGAAGACGCCAGTCCAGGGCCTGATGGCGGCGCCGACAACACCCAGGAAGGCGGATTGGTTATCGATGAGACGTCTGAATTCATTTCGGGCTTAAGAAAAGAAGACCTCGAAGATCATAAACCTCGAAAGAGACGGACGGCTTCCGCCGAACCTGTCACCACCATGGAGGACGATTCGGATGAGGACGAGCATATGCAGGATGGGAATGATACCAATGGCAACAGATCTCAACGCGAGATATCAGCGCCGCCCGAGACGTCTGCCCTTGGCGTCGAGGAGGAAAAGGCTGTTTCTGCAGGAGTAGGCGCCACGCTTCAATTGCTCAAAGAGCGTCGTCTGATTGCCGAGTCGAACGCAGGCGACCTGAATGCGAAATTCCGCGACCAGCAAGCATTTCTGGCGGAAAAGAAGCGCCGACTAGAGGAAATCGAGAGGAATGCACGTGAGCAGCGAGAACGGGATCGCGCCAGCGGTAAATTTTCAAAGATGTCTGCGCGAGAACGAGAAGAATATGCTCGCCAGCAGAACGTTATCCGAGACCAACAAACATCCCGACTTATGGCCGATCTTTTCAGCAAAGGATATCAGCCCAATGTCGAACTGCGTTATCATGACGAGTTTGGCAGAGCTCTAGACCAGAAAGAGGCATTCAAACATTTGAGTCACCAGTTTCATGGGAAGGGCTCCGGTAAAGGGAAGACAGATAAACGCCTCAAGAAGATCGAAGATGAGAAGCGAAGACTGGCCGAGAGTATGCTCGATGCTAGTCAGAACGTCGGCATGAGCTCTGCTACTGCACAACAGACGAAGAAGCGGAAAGAGGCAGGAGTGCGGCTCGCATGATGGAACGGGTCATACTCGCAAAAGGTGCTTTATTCCTTGTATACTTTATTACGACTTAATTAAGCATTGCTGACACCCGTGCTGAGGCCGTTTACAAAATCCCAGGCCTACCTAGTGAACGCCACAGGAATTTTTTTCCTCGAATTTACGAAGTCTGTCTTCCAGTATGAAGTCATACTTGTAGTTCCCTTAACTCCAATTCTGGTGGCTATTCGCAGTTGATGCAGCTGCTTCAGTCACCCATATCGTAGATTCAGGGCACATCGTAACACACCGCGTTGAAATGTTTAGTCACCGCCCATTTGCAGGCTCAAAGGGTCAATCCAGACTCAGACTACATTATTTGCCATTATATCAGCGATTCGCTCGAAGGTAGGTAGGAATGATCATCTGGGTCTACTAAGTTTGACCTCGTGGGCCTCCAGCGTCTGCTAAATCTCAATCAAATATCTCCTATGAAGCCACATTCGACTTACCTTGTATGAAACAGCAGCACTTCCAACCAGACTCACAAGCGCCATCACCTTCCCACTGTTTTATATACTCGGGGCCCACTCATCAGCACAGCGCTCGACCATCTCGATAAGCGCCGCCATGTCAGAGTCGACACCACAGGGAGACCTCCCCTCTTCCGCGGCCTGATCATTGTCCTCCATGCCAACCAGCTCCTGTGTCTCCGTCTCCCCCTCCTTCTCCTCGGCTGCCATCAACCTCCTATTCACGATGGCGAGCCACGCCTCGAAGTCTCCGTCATCCAGGATCTGCTGCCGCCCCTTCTTCCTCGAGGGTGTGTCCGGCGGCGTGGCGAGACTAACGACCGAGTCCCCGGCGACCACCCGCGTCTTGCGCGGCGCCGGCGGTGGCGGACAGTACTCAGCGATCACATCCATCGGCGCCACCGTTGGGGACGGGGTTGCCGGCGACAGCTTGGGAGCCGTCGTCCTCCAGAGCTCGGGGACGGGCGTGTCCGGACGCTGTTGTTCGGCGGTGGCGCTGGTGGCGGACGAGGAGCGGCGGCCGATCCTAGCTAAGCGCTCACGCAGCCAGCTGTGGCGCTGCTGGGACGGGGTCGAAGGGGCGATCGCGGTCGAGCCCGCTGCAAGGGATTCGAAGTGCGCTAACTGCCTCCTGATCTGGGAGCCTCTGTCCAGGGAGAACTTGGAGACCGGGATGTTGTTGCTGGTGCTGCGCGACATGATGCAGAGGTGAAGAGTCGTTTCGAGGTGGGGATTGGTAGGCAGGTACGTAAGTAGTGTGCTGTTCCGACGCGGCTTCAACTGGGTTGAAAACTTCTAGGGCTTGATCGGATTTGATGAGTTATCTACGCTGAAGCCCGTTCCAATCGAGGTGTGGCGTCTAGTATGTGAAAAGATTGTGACGAAAGGCAGGTAGGTAATCCTGATTATATGTCTCGATCTCACGACGTGCGCTTGTTTCTCACATATCGCGCCGAGCAGGCGTATATCAAAGAATAGAATATAGGTCTTGTGATTCGCACAATGGATTGTATGTTGTGCTTCTTGTCTTCCAGCTTGATTTGCGAGTACAATGCGTTTTGTTGCCGAACGAGCCCGCCATAAGGGCATAGTCCACCCAAAGGAAAGTGTGAATCATTGTGCTGCAAAGGGCTTCGGCTGACAAGGCGCGTATAACAACGGACGTCGTAATGGCTGGCGCGTAATCTGAATTGCGTTCTGCCTTTCAGGAGGAAAAAGAAAAGAGGAGAAAGGGGCCAAAAGCCGGTGCCGAAATCCAACTTGATGCCATAAGTCGGGGTTACCCGACTTCTCCCATGATGGTATCCTCGAATGAGTCCAGCGCCCCTGTACGGGAATGCCTTCTTGCACCACAGCTAACCAGGTAGACCATGACACCCGTTCTGATTTGATTCTGATTGTCAGGCACTTATCATGATACAATAGGAATAGCCCTCTCCCGAATAAGGGGATTAATTCAACTTGCTTCTCCTCCCTCGGTAGACTCTGAGTAAGCACTGTCGTTCGTGGTGCTTCAATTCGACCGCGACCTTGTTGTCCTGGCCACTGTCAAGCCATCCATCCTTGACGGGCCTCGCATGCCGCTCTGCATTTAATTGTTTCGCAAGGTTTCTTACTGCACCACCCTAATGTTAGCTGCTCGACAGGACAGCCCCCCATTTCCTCGGGCGTGATGCATCCGCCGGGCAAAGTCCCATCATCGTCGTGAGACGCCGGGGATCGAATTAATTCCATCACAAGCCCTCGTCGTCACATCCCAGGCTGAAATTATCACCGAGAATCGCTCCTGTAAATGCGGCGGCCCATAACTTCGAGGCCGCCTCGCCCATGTCGAGCGGACGCTCCCGAGTTCCCTTTCAGCCTAGGCCTTCAAAGAAATAAAATAACAAATAGAAAGGAGAAAAACAGCTCCCTCCTTCCCTCAATCACTCCGCGATGCGCCTTCGTTAACCCCGATCCTCCTCCCAGCCCTGCCCACGGGTCAGCTTATTAGCGTAGGCGCGCGTGGTCTCGCGGTGCTGCGACGTCATGTAGTACGTGAGCAGGCCCACGAGGACGAGGGCCGCAATCCAGGCCTTGATAAGGCGAGGCGAGCGGCGGGGCCGCGGGCCGTAGGGGCTAATATTTTCATTAATATGGGGAGCTAAAGAAAAGACTGCTGCATAATATAAAGTACCTGTAGATCTTCTGCGTGAGGTTGAGGCGCGGGAGCCTCGGGAGGAAGGCCATCTTTATTTTCTGGTAAAGTAGATGCGAGTTTATCAGAGGTGCTATGCGTGTCCGCGGCTTGATTGATCGGTTGTCTATGTGAAGTTTGCGATGTTGCGCCCGTACAGACTTTACAGGTTGAATGAAGTATGGAACGCGGTGAAGTTGTAGAATGGTGACGGTGATGTGTAAAACACTTAGTAGATTTAGTGGAGCTCTAACGTAAGCTCGGCATCTTAGTCACTTAGTGTCCCTGAAGCTTTTGGGCATCTAAAATGCTATGCCTCCAAGTGAGATCCTTTCTCACTAGCTACGGTATAACATCCATCCACGTTTCAAATGCGACTTCACCTGCCTTGGATTGCACATGAGCGTGAGTTCTCTTTTCATTGAGAAACGCAGCTGGTTTATTTTAGACGTCCGACTATCTGTAAAGTCTACGCAACGGCGCCCTTACTCCTTGTCTAACCGCACAGCCGGACTGTTCTCTACGAAGCTCAGGCTTGACCCGTGACCCAGCAAAGTCCGAATATTAGAGATGCCGAATCGGATCATAGTAGGTCTTTCAAGGCTGATACCGAAACCAGCGCACCTAAAATTTTTGCTGTTTTGAGGTTAGAATTCCACTGACATTCAATAACCGCAGCTAGAGCTTAGGGGAAGTGGAGTATGCATACGGTAAACCCATTGACTCGAGCATTTCCGGACGGAACATTCCGCTGTTTCCGATTTCGATGAGTTTTCCAAGGCCCTTGTCTATAACAGAGAGTTAGATTTCCCTTGGGGAAATGGAGGAATCGGTGATGAGTCGTTGAGCGTAAAGGAATCTCGCCTCTGAGGCTGTAGGTGCGACTCGACGCAACTCGTATCCAGATATCAAGTTACGCCCATGTAGGGAAAAGAGTTTGGAGAGTACGTACGATAAGAGAAGATCTCCAGGCTAGGCTCGGTGTCTAAGAGAAACCAAAGTCAGCGTTTGTCAGTCAAGTAGAAGGCGTGGATAGGTTGGCTATGTCCTAAGTGCTCGAAAGATACTCGCGACAGGCCATAGGGGGATGAAAAGGACTCAATTCTATACGTACAAGGGTTGTATGCCGGCTTATACCTAAGATCAGTGATGCCCATCTTGCCGAAGAAGATGTCCATAAACTAAATCTAGTCAGCATCTACATCTTCGCAATATTAAGTCACAGCCAACGACCATAAACTTACCTCCATGAGACCTCCCAGCGTCAGGTTATAATCCGCGATGACACCCTCGACCTGGTGGAATTCAGCAAGATGAGTGGCATCCACACTCTCGTTACGGAACACCCGATCTATAGAGAAGTAGCGCGCCGGAGGCGGTCGGCCGTCTGGTCCCTTTTTATATGCCAGCCTGTAGAGCATCTTCGAGCTGATGGCTGTTGTGTGCGTCCGTAGTACCAGCCGTAGAGACTCATCAGCCGACCAAGGGTACCGGTAGCCTATGGAGCCATACTTGCCATCCTGTTCCACAGAGTCAGCTTGCCCTGAAATAATAAGAAAAGGGGGGTGCTAAAACGGGTCTTGAATAGTGGGAAGGAAATCATAACGTGATCTTATGAGCTCAACACAGCCCCGTAGGAGAAACGTTTCATCAAAGCTCTCAGAAGGCGGCATCTGGAGAGAATCTAGAAAATACGAACCTGATGTACTGCTTTGACGTTCTCCCAGTAGGTCTCGTAGTCCTTTTCATCATCAGTAGACTCTTTCCGCGGCCTGTCGGCTGCCGGAGGGTCAGAGATGTAGAACTATCGCAGAAAAGACGTTAGAACCCCTAGATATCTAAAATGACAATGGGTATGATATGTTTCGAGAACCCCTGGCAATGCTTCACTTTCGAGGTTCCGGCTGGAACCCGTAAAAAAAGAAAAGTGCTTTGTCCTATGGCTCCGGAATGTAATCAGAGAGGCAAAAGGATACATGGTATAGCATACGGTATCTTGTAGATCGCGCGCCGGGTGTTGCTGGGGCACAAAGAGAGCGTCAAAGTTCCAGAAACCGGATTCGACAAAGCTGGAAACCGCCACGTTAGCCATGCCTTGCCCGGATTTCGGATCTGACATAATAGCCTACTTATCTGTGGCCATCTCCTCGAAGCCCATCTCAAAGAAAATCGACCTGAACTCGGAACGGATCTTAGACAGCGGGTGAAACGCGCCGGCGTGCTGGTCGGCACCAAGTGCATTGAAGTTATAAGGCTTGAAGCTGGCTGTTTTCCACGCGCCCGTCGCAATCATGTCGGCCGTCAAATCGGTAGCCTCCTCGGGAATCTCGAGCGCAAACTTTGGGCCCTTGTAGATTTTGAATGTGATGACCTTTCGCGCCTGAATGAGTTTTCGCTTCTTCAGGTCGGCGAGTACCTTCGCGTCCGGGTAGGTTCGGGTGGTCTTGACTGTCTGTAGTTGCTCCTGGGTGATATCTCGTATCGATTCCGTCTGCACACCGTTAGTTGCTCTGCCTCGCCTTCCTCTGCCGTGCGAAAGGGATCACCCACCGCCGCTATGAACTTGCCGTCTAAGAATGTATCCGTTAGCTACCCAGTGGCCGAACTCGCCTAATTGGGAGTATTTCAACACACCCTTGGTCTTAGATATCCACTTCTCCTTGAAGGCCTTTCCCTGTCCGACCTTGGTGTAGTTCTTATCACCAACCGCCTTCTCCAGCTCCTGCATCGTCAGCCCCTCCACGGCGGCCCGCAGCGCCTCCCATACACGGGCCTCGTGGCTACCGTTGGTCGCAACGACTTCACCCTCTGGTTCTAAGAGCCATTCTTCCTTGTCGATCGCATCATACAGGACCATGCCGCGTGAATGTAATTTGTCGAGAGAGGCCTTCAGCTCCGCGAACCCGCCGGCAGGGAAGGCTTCTGCCGAATAGAGAACGTCTTTCTTGTCGAGCGCATGGAGGATCTCGACGGGGGAAACTTTTGCGGACGCCATAGCGGACGGAATGAATTCGACTAAAACAGTCTCATGCGATGTCTTTGTGTTTCGGTAGAAGCTCCGTGAGTCTAAGGTCATGGTGGGGCTTGACTCACAATTTCCACGAAATATCATCGGGCTCTTGTGCCCCGCGATCTTCATCCCACCTAAGATGCGACATGCATATTCATTCGTCAATTATTCAATAATCCGTGCTATCAATATAAAGGGACACCCTGACGGAAAAGGGGCGATTTGACCAAGACCTGCACCAGTTGATTGCTCACACCGTATTCAGAAACTGAGGGCTTTAATCCCAGCAAGCGGCTGCGTCTCTTTCTTCCGAGAATAATTTGGCTTTCATCGATCGAGTGCTCAGCGGATGACCCGGGTGTTCAGCCCCACGACGCACCGAGTATCTAGCAGAGTTTATTTAATGGAATCCCTCTTCTAGATCCCGAGAACTAATATTTCTGATTGGGCCGTACATAGGCGGCGCCGCTCCCTCCTCTCTCCACATCATCAATGTGAAATTTATCGGAGCTCTGGAAAGATGTTTGAAGTTATGGCTTCCAGCCCTCTCCACACAGGACACGAAATTGGTACCCTATTCAACGCCTTGCCTAACATAGATGTGCTCACAGTCTTGCTACAGTCATGGACGCGAAGCCGTTCAAACTTGGTACCGCCATCATTGCTTGAATCATGACTTAACAGGACTCACATGGCTCGTAAAAGCCAGCTCTGGTTCTGTTATACAGCCCCGAGAAGAATCAGTACCACAGCGCTTGAGCGCTCTGTTAGAACCTCGACCTAGTAGGAAGCGCGGCCAATGTTAGGTGCACCGCGACTGCCGCTGAGAGCATGGCTTATAAAACGACAAAAGAATATAAGACCATGGTCAACATGTCCTCGGCTGGCTGAGGTCCCTAGTCCTAGTAATGATGGCTCTTATTCTAGCATCCTTTTAGAAATTTTATGATACATCACTGAGACTTTGCAACGAAACATTTGATCCAACCTATACAAATACGATGATGTCAAGCCGGAGTTGGTCCAGTCGCTTAAAGGGGATATCAGGATTGCGTTTATCTTGGACGACTTGCCAGCTTAACACAACTGAGAGTGTTTATAGAGGCCCGACTGGTCCTCCTCGTAGATATCATGGACAGATCCTACCGCCTGCACGTAAGGCCCAAGGGCAGACATCCCTAAATACTTCGAAGAGCAAGATAGCCAGAATCTCTTCGCAACACCTATTACCCGTACGTTTGCTAATAGCGATACAGGGATGGTCATGAATATGGGCGTTCGTTGATCTGTATATAAGGAACCTCCGGACTCCAGGTCAACCGAGAGCTCGTCGTCTTGAATACACCCATCTAACCCCTAGTCACACCTTCTTAATATGTCAGACACTTTCCTCCTGCCTGGACTCCTGATATTGGCCCCTCCGACCAAGTCCCGGAGATGAAATGCCTTCTCTCACAAGTGAACCAATGTAGGACCAAAGCCCTCCCGTAGTTTGCTTGCAGTAGACATAATTAACGGGTAAAAAATGTGTAATCCGGATCAAGACTATGTGGTTAGACTTCCCCTTAGACTGTTAGAGCTACCCCAACATAATTACAAAGCTCAAAGTAAGCCTCTTGGCGTCTGAAGAGTATTGCACAGCCTCAGACTAGAGGTATTCTGAACCTCTTGTGAGAACTTGGGCACCCAAGCTCCGACTTCGTCTGCAGCGTACCTCGGTAGGCATATATGGCTCTTGAACCACCAAGAGACCTTAGTTTTCTACACATAGCTCCAGAGACCGACAAACGAGCGCAAGTCACATAACTGGTCGAAAAGGACGCATTCAAACAAGCATTCGGACATTCTCAATCTTAAGCTAACAAACCGATCAAGCGAGACAGATTTATTTATGCGCATCCAACCCCTGAGCCCGATAGCCTAAACGCCAAGTCCACGCAGCCCTCAGTACCCAAGAAGGAAAACAAACCCTAACTTTATAGTTTGACACTGGCACCAATGCCCCTGCCACGGTACCACAGGGACTCCCTCCAGTTGCCGAGGCGGACGTTGATGTGGGCGAAGGCGTCGAGTCTGAGCTTGCCGCCGAGGGCGCCGAGTACGGCATCGTAGCCGACGGAGCCAACGGACCAGTTGACCGGCAGGCGCGGGGTGCGGGACCGGCCCGGTGGCGCCGCGAACGGCAGGTCGTAGAGGATGCGGCCGACGGGCTCCGAATGGTTGTAGAGCGCCGTGGCGTTGACGAAGTCGAGGTAGACCGTGTTGTGCTCGAGCGGCGACACGAGCGTGAAGGTCGCCGTCGAGCTCAGCAGGTGAAACGTCGCGTCCCGGATGAAGTGTGACTCGCCCTCGCCCGGCTCGTCGCCGGGGAGACCCCCGAGCCGCGGCGTGGAGAACGTCGCGTTGAAGCGTGACAGGGCCTCGCAGAGGACAGGCTGTCCCGGGATGCTCTTGCGGTGCGCCTTCACGGTGAGCGTTGTGTTGTAGCCGGATAAGTACTGCGAGATCAGGTCCCGTCCGATCTGTTGCCCCTTTTCGCCCCCCATGGACGGATTCCACGTGGCGGTTATTACTACATGATCATTCACCTCGTTGACAACATCGAGATTCTCCACTGAGACGTCTCCGATGGTGGTGTCATTGTGGAGAATGTGGATGTTGGCATATGGTATATGAGCGGTATAAGATGTCGGATTAGTGACATTGACTATAGCCTGCAACGTCATCGTATTAGGTGTAGTATCCAGCACCTTCAGTGTATTGACCTTTGGCGCAATACTACCGAGAGATCCCTTGGGTAGAGCTGAAGTCGGTTAGCGTACGGCATATTCGAACCATGCTATTCGTGATAGGGAGGCCGCGTATCGATAGAGAAAGATTTTATCGAGAGAGTGACTAACAGGATCGAAATAGCTAGTACGGACGTTTTACTGGGATCTTGCCCTGAGCGGGGACATCTTTCACCACCAACGTTCCTAGGCCCGTTACCACCTCAATATCGACTGCAGCATCAATATCCAGTTTTACCGCTTTATCTCCAAAGAGTAGCGCCTGGAGAACGTCACTGAAGACGTCGCTGTCTGTCACGTTCAAGGGTGCATCCTCGATTCGCGACTCGATTCTTAGGGTCGCTTCATCGCCATTTTTACTCTCAACTCGGGTCGAGTTGGCGTGCTGCCATTCTCGAAGGTTCAGCTCACCCATCTTTTGGGTCTTGTAAAGCACGTCGGCTCTTGCCCTGACATTTGTGACGTTGATGCCGAAGTTCATCTGGGAAGGTACGCCAGCAGTAACCAAAATAGTACCCGACACCTTGGGGTCAGCGTCAGGGTCACCAGGTTCGGCAAAAGGGTCCGGCATCGTAAAGTGGACGTCGGTTAACGAGAAGTTCCTGATGAGGCCATCCAACGATCTCCCCGGGAAAGGCACAGGTAGAGTAACGCTGGATAGTAATTCCGCAACCCATTTGGGCGTGTCGGCATCAGGGCGCTTGCTACCACGGACAAATAATGTAGCTGGATCGCCGTCCATAAAGGATTTAAGGAGCATGTCGAGCGGAGAAGAGCTCGAGTCCGGGCAAGCACTGGTAAGCGATTCAGGTAATTCACGAATGACTCCCGTCGCATCGACATGGACTTCTGACTGAGGCTCAACGCGAACCTCGCTTGTGACGGCATCTGCCACGAGAATGAGATCGTCAGGGGCGCAACCCGGAAGCAATATATCAAATGCGAGTTCCGGAATATCAAGCTGTACCGGGTACGTGTTAAACGCGGATAAGGACACATCAGCCACCATAGAGCCATTTATGGGGCCGTCCGCGACATTGAGACGCGTAATATTATATTTGGGCACGGCGGGTATCTTATTTGCTGTTTGAAAGTCAGTACAGGTTCAGGCAGGTATTTGAAGAGTATTTGCGGTGCATTTGTGTGCTAAGAGAAGACTTTTGACCCGAAATACAGAGATGAGAAGGATTGGTAGAGTGATTGACCTTCAAAAACGAATGAGTTCGACACAGTGTGTGTACCCAGAGGGATGAGGCCGGACCTAAGACTGAGGTCGGCTTTTCCTTGAAGACGCAAACTCTTCAATCTTCCATCCAACCACTCATTTGCGATTGTTCGAACGCCGTCGAGGTTACCGGGCTTTATCTCGGCGACGAAATCAAACTTCGTCGTGTCGCCGTCACGCAAATTGATGACCAATGGCGGTATGACAGCGCTGCCGAGTAGCACATTGTCGTACTCGGGCAGGTAAACCACAACCTCCGTCTCCTCGGTGCCGAGCTGGTGGGCAACCCAAGTAGCAGCCTTTCCCAGCCTCCTCACGTGTTCATTTTCCACCCTTGATCCATCTAGATGGAAGTTGGCCTGTATCCGGGCACGAACACCAGTCGGCGTGATGGAATCGAGGGACAAGTTGGTAGGCTCGATAACAGCAGCCTGCTGGGCGTACTCTTGGACCATATCAGGAAGTATAAATGCGAGGATGACGATGGCGATGATAGCGCCACTGAGAAGCGCGATGGCGACACCTGACGCCCATCTCATCGACTTCTTCTCGGAAGAACTAGGAGAGAGAAGGTTGCGGAGGCGTGTTGTTATAGAACTCCTCTCAGCTCGGTCGGGGCCATCCTGATCGCCGTCATAACGTGGCGTTGCGGTGTTGCTTGACAACAATGGAGAAGATTCGGTCGCATCGACTTGATTATGCAACGAATCTTCGTCGTCCGTGGCTGCCCGTAATAAGGGCGATGTCTCGTTTCCGGACATAGTGAAAGCGGCGTCGAATGCAAGAGGGACTAGGGGGAGAATGGGGAGGACAGCATCAGCGCCGTCGTACGATGGAAATTTAGATATGGACGGTAGGTAGGGAGGTAACTATTTGCTTTATCAGTATCAGCGGTTCTGTAGCGGGCTGAGATCAGATGCTCTCTCCAGTCTTATATAGCATGAGTAACAGAATAAGAGATTGATGGATGATAACAATGGTAGGAGAAACGGCTAAGACTAAACTAAACTTGCAAAGTTGATAAGGATCAATAGCCGCTGTGAATATGAAGGCAAGATAAATCGAAGACACTGAAGAGCACGTAGTCAGCCACGTCAGGTAATGTGATAGGAGGGCCGAAGTGATGACAACGACCCAGAGAGGCCAAGAAGCGCACGTCAGCGTCGGAGGGGCATTTTGAAGTCGGTTGAAACCAACTGTGAGTGCGCCGCTTTTCCCTATCGGGGTCAAGCTCCAGAGCTCTCTGGCATACATACAAGTCCGGGGCTCACCGGGCGGGCTTATTTGCATGGTGCCTGCATCTGATAGCTACCAAGCGCTACCCAAGCTTACTCACTGCAGCTTTTCTTGCCAGCCGAGTGGCAGCTGATATCGAAGATTGGTCAAATACAGCCGTGCCGATGTTCGCAGCCAAGTGCTCTCTAAACTGGTCGTGAAGAGTCAACTGGCTGACAATATTGGATCTTGATGTGTGACTCAATTGAGAACTTAAAAGTTATAAGTGTAGGACTTCTCTTTCGTCCGAACTGAATCATATAAGCCGCGCAGAGCGGATTCAGTTGTTGTGGAATAAGTGCACAACTGCTCAGGAGAGCCAAGCTCGTGAAGAAAACCGCACTCATTACCCCTTCAAACTTATACGAAGAGCGTGATTTGAAACATTGAGACTTGCGTTACATTATCGACCTTCACCTCCTCTCAATTGTCAGCTCATTCTGCAGAAGTACTGTTGGAGTCGGATTTGGCATCAATCATCTCCATCCAACCTCTTAAGGCTCCTCAAGATGCGGCAACCGGCTCTTCGCTTTGCCAGGAGCACATTCCGCAATGTCCAGACGAGGAGGAGCTTCTCCAAGTCTACAAATATCCGCCATCTGTTATCGATGAAGGATCTCCAACCAGATGAGTTGACAACCCTTGTCTGGAATGCTGCGACGCGAAAGGAGGCCGCCAAGTCAGGGAACATCTCCAAGGAGCTAAGCACGTCCCTAGCCGGGCAGACCGTCGCCATGATGTTCAGCAAGCGGAGCACGCGGACCCGCGTGTCCACCGAAGCGGCCGTGGCCATGATGGGAGGCCACCCGATGTTCCTGGGGAAGGACGACATCCAGCTGGGGGTACGTGTGCCCACCACCTTATGCGGTTTATAATAAGTCGGAATCGCGAAATCATGACTAATGAAGAAGCCCAGGTCAACGAGACGCTGTATGACACCTCGAAGGTGGTCTCGTCCATGACGTCGTGCATGGTCGCCCGCGTGGGCCCGCACTCGGACGTGGCGCAGCTAGCCGAGCACTCCAGCGTGCCCGTCATTAACGCGCTGTCCAACGACTTCCACCCGCTGCAGACCATCGCCGACTTCCTGACCCTGCACGAGGAGTTCGGAGGGGCAAACAGCGGCAGCAGGGGGACCGGCCTCGTGCCGCCGGGGCTCAAGATCGCCTGGGTCGGCGACGCGAACAACGTGCTGTTCGACCTAGCCATCGCTTGTGCGAAGCTGGGCGTACACATCGCGGTGGCGACGCCGCGGGGTTACGGGATCCCGGAGGCCACGGCGGCGCTAATCGGGGAGCAGGCGGGCTCGAGCGGCACGCCAGGCACGCTGACGCAGCACACGGTCCCCGAGGAGGCCGTGAAGGGCGCCGACGTCATCGTCACCGACACCTGGGTGTCGATGGGCCAGGAAAAGGAGGGCAAGAAGCGACTGCGCGACTTCGAGGGCTTCCAGGTCACGAGCGAGCTGGCGAGGCGCGGAGGCGCCAAGCCCGGCTGGCGCTTCATGCACTGCCTGCCGCGCCACCCCGAGGAGGTGTCGGACGAGGTCTTCTACTCGGACCGCTCGCTCGTGTTCCAGGAGGCCGAGAACCGGCTCTGGGCGGCCGTCGGTACGTTCTGACTCACCCGCATACCGTTTGCTTACTGGGTCTCTTTGCTGACGGTGTTATAGCTGCTCTCGAGGCGTTCGTGGTGAACAAGGGAACGATTAAGGACGTAAAGTAATCTCCAGACAGGGTCAGCAGCACAGGGCGCCTAGAAATGCGAATTCAATCATCTCCTCCATATAACTTAGTATTAAACAAATCCCGGCAGATACGAGCCGCTGGTTTCAAAGCTTCAATCGCAACCTAGCGTAGAGGTCGTACATGGTAAATAGCTGATACCATGGGAATGAGAAACTGTCTGGTCACTTGGTTTATGATGCAGGTATGACCAAGTACAGGCATTATTCCACAGCGACATAAATAATACCCATGGTGGCCAGCGACTGCGTAACTGCCCTTGCGGAAAGATCTGTATTAGATTTACGCTCTCCTTAGTTACAGTTTTTGGCCCATCCCCAACGCCAAACTCTTGCGAAATATATTATCCTTTAGCCAGGAGGCAGCTGGCTGGCATCCACGACATCGTCGGCGTCCCTCGCAACGGCTTCGTCCTCAGAGCTGTACAGAGGCGACCGAGGAAGCACCATCAGACCAGTGCGCGTCGACTCCAAGATGCCAAACGGCCCGATGAGCTTCATGAACGAGTCGATCCTGACCGGTTTCGCGGAGCTGATAGCAAGCTAAGTTAGCGGCAAGCGTCTTCCGGCGGGGGCAGGGACGGGAAGCAGCAGCTTTCGCGCATGCACTTACACCTCGACGATACAGCTGTTAGTGCTAATATCCAGGACCTTACCGCCGAACTGGTGGGTGAGGTAGGTGATGGTCTGCAGGTGCTGGTGTTTCTGGCGCAGGGCCTCGCTGGCGGCCATCTTGCTGGGGTGGAAGTCCTCGGCGAGCTCGTCGAGCGCGCGGTCGGCGAACTCGCGCCCGCTCTCGCTGGCGCCGTCGGCTCCATCGGCGGCCGTCATCTCGCGGTGGTGCGCCATGAGCTCCTCGAAGTACTCGGGGCCTAGGATGTTGATCTTGGCGAGCAGCAGCTCGCGCTGGACCAGGGCGGCGTTGGTGTAGTCGAGCACGGCCCACACGGGCACGAGGTCCTCGAGCTGGCGCCGCGCCTGCTCGACGACGCCGTCCTGGCCCGTCAGCACGATGGTCATGCGCGACAGGTCCTCCACCTCAGTGTTGCAGACAACCAGGGAGTCGATGTTGAAGCCGCGGGCTGCGAGAATGCCGGATACGCGCGACAGCACGCCGGGCTCGTTCTGGACCAGGCAGTTGAGGATGTGGCGCTTCGGGGGCGTCATGGACGGCGTGGGCGTTTCGTAGAGGATGTTGGAGACGGCGGCCTGTGCCGACCACGCCGACGGGGGTTCACTCGTGGGTAGGGGAGCATGGCGGCGTCGGATGGCCTTGTAGGCGAGCGCTGAGGTGCTGCTGCTGCTGGAGCTCCATCTCGTCTGGGGGGCTGTCCGTAAAGTGGTAGTCACGGCCCTCCAAGCCGTGCGAGTGGCCATAATTACTCTTCCCGGTCGTCAACTGCAGACGACCAGAATTGGCAGGCCTGAAAGGGGTTAAGCAGACGTCGAATGCGATCCAATGGCAGGGATAGATGTTCCCTCCTTGACTCACACCCGCAAAACGAAGGACGGGGACGTGAGACAACTTTAAACTTTTTGGTACGATACCAATGGAGCGGCTCATCTGCGATAATCGGAGACTCGGTTGGGGAAGTGGGCCCTAGAGCTACCAAGCGGCATGACCAACACTCCGATATACGCACAGTAATCTTTATGCAATTATAAGCAGTATATGACTGTCATATTACATATTTGTATATCAGAGGTCGCAACATTTCCTGCCTGCCCCAGCCTCTATCGTATCCGCTTTTTGATTGGCAGGAAGCCGTCCCGCATCTTACTTACGTAAAGACAAGCTAGTCCTGTTCTACTAACAACATTGAAGAATAATACTCGGCGCTTTTTCCCAGCCTCAATCAGCTGCGCTAGAATTTCTAGAACTATTAAATCGTTACAGGCGACTTCAGATCACAGCCGCTCTAAATCCCATCTGCGCATAACACGTTATCCATGTTTACTTATTAGCTCACCCAATTTCAATCATCCGGGGTTTTTTCATCTTTTACTGCTCGTAATACCTCTCCGTTAGCACCAGTACGACTCACTCGATCATGGACGACGCGGAGCGCCGGACCGCGAAACGCTCGCGATTCGACCAGACAGAGCCGGAGCCTCGTCGCTCGAGATTTGACCGAAGATCGCGTTCTCCGCCTGCGAAGAAGTCCGATTCTGCTCGCGAGCGTAGCCCTCTCAAAGGCGATTCCGACGCCGCGCCCTCCGACACAAAGAAAAGTCCTGTCGATGCTGCTGCTGCTGCCGGTAGGTTATCCAACCACCTGTCCAACGCCGACGTGGAAGGCTACTCCTGCTTCGAAAATACTATAGTCTTTGTTTAGTAGACAGATGACTGACCATGTGTATTAGCTGCTGCTGCTGCCAAGATCAATGCGCAGATCCAGGCGAAGAAGGGAATTCAGCATGTCGACGTCCCGCCCATCAAGTCGTCTTCCCAGTCTCCCGGTCCCAATTCCGCAGGCGCCACGGCCAATATCAACGGCGAGGTGTACATTGCAGATGGCGATTATATCAAGGATATCGAAGTGAACGACCTACGCAACCGCTACCTCCTCACTAAAGGTTCTACGCAGAAGATGGTAAATACCCTTGGTCAATTTCTACTGATCCATATCAGATTTCTAGCCTTCCCGCCTCAAGAACTTGCGGCTCTCTTTCCCCTCAGTATCATCCACTGCGTGTGCGAACAGTTCTGCTTACATAGAAGCGTGCTAGTCCGCACACCGACACCCTCTCTGGCATCTGCTGACCTCCGCTGCTTGATTTAGATTAAAGATGAAACCGGAGCTGGTACGATACACCTTCAGTCTCTATTAATTTTGTGTTGTAGAACCATGAGTTGACTTTGAAAGATGTCACGACCCGCGGCAGCTACTACCCCGACAAGAGCATGGCCACGCCCTCGGTAAGCAGCTAAGCTTCCCTGAATCCTATAATCATTCAAAGCTAACTTCTCTACCAGAACCCTCCTCTGTACCTCCACGTGACCAGTACCTCCAAGGAAGGACTGGATAAAGCTGTCGAGAAGATCGAGGAATTGATGAAGCAGGAACTCCCCAACCTCGTCGATGAACGACGTTTTCGCCGTCGTGACCAGGAGCAGGTTGAGCGTGATGAGTTCGGACGAGTACGCTATCGTTTGTATAAGCTCTGAACAAGACCTAAAAATGCTGACTCGCATTAGCGCAAATGGCCGGAGGCGAAGATACCGATCAGCCTTGAGCCCGTTCAAGGTTTTAACCTGCGCGCCCAAGTTGTTGGACATGGCGGTTCTTATGTGAAACACATTCAACAAGAAACGGGATGCCGGGTACAGATCAAGGGGCGGGGCTCTGGATATCTCGAAGCTGCGACGAATCGCGAAAGTGACGAAGACATGTATCTTCACGTGGCGTAGGTCTCGGTTCTGAGTCGCCGGCCCCACTCAGAGCTAATGTGTTTCTTAGTGGCCCGGATCCAAAAATGGTAGACAAGGCCAAGGAGCTCTGCGAAGATCTGCTCGCGAATGTAAAAGAGCAATACGAGGAGTTCAAGGCTCGGCCACCACGTCAACACTATGGTGGCCACGGTGGTGGTTACGGAGACAGATCCCATGGTGACAGAAATTATGGTGATCGGAATTACGGCGACAGGAATCATGGCGACCGTTCTTACGGCGATCGATCGTATGGCGACCGATCTGGAAACCGATCTGGATCTTATGGGGGAGGTTATGGTGGCTACAACTCACCTGCCCCTGGTGGCGCATCTGCCTCACCAGCGCCACCTGCTAGCGCCGGAAGTCCTCCCAACGATTACGCTGCTCAATACGCACAGTATTACGGTGGCCAGGATCCGTATGCCGCATATGGCGGATACGCAGCGTGAGCAATTCGAGCCCTAGCCATCTAATATGTCACTGACACATACATAGCTACATGCAATATTACCAGTACTACGCAGCTCAACAGGCTGGACAGCAAGGCTCCCCCGCACCCCCGCCCCCCGGAGCTTCTACCTCACCCCCTCCTCCCCCGCCGACAGAGGCACCACCGCCGCCGCCGCCCGGAGGTGCAGCACCACCTCCGCCTCCCCCATCTGGCTCGCCACCCGGTGCTGGCTCTTACGGCGCTGTACGTCCCCGCGCTGGTACCTTTTTAAGTGAGGATCTTGCTAATTATCTATCTTGCCAGGTTCCGCCCCCCCCTGGTCTGTAGGGTAGGGATGTAGTTGAACGGGTGCTAGATATTTCGGTCTGGGACTCATCGGACTCGGGCGCTGCATAACCAAAGGATAGCTATTGTCCGGCGTGGTTTTAATTCGATTGAGGAGGGCTGTGAGAAAGAGCCATATTCGTACTGTTATTGCCGTCCATAGGAACGTAATGTTTTACCAAAGTCTGTCTTCATTCACAACGATTCTCGAGTGACCAATCGATATGCACGCGCCCAGTCACATTTCGTATAATGTAGACCGCGGTCGTATCTGGGCGACAGAATGGGCTGCATAAAATGATGAAGTCGGGAACTATGATCCGCTTGGGAACTAATAATGACATCATCGTATGTACAAACAGTTGCTGAAAGCCCAAAGCAGCAATAAGTTTGAAAATGCCCCTATTCCGATGCAGCTAGTAGATTTACAAAACAAAAACCCAGAATTGTCGGGGACTCATGACTATTACTGTCAGACCTTTCAATGAACGTCACTCTCCCGGAGTTCACTAGTACCATAGCTGGATAGAACATCCCAATGAGGGCCTGATATCCCACAGCCAACCCCAAGAAGACAACTAGGACGGCCTCTCTCAAGACTCATCCGCCAACTCTCCCCGGCGGCACTTTCCCAACCCCCGCGAAATCGGGAGCCCTCTGGTCTGCCAGTGTGGCTTTCTCCAGCCGTAGTACATCGCACTTGGGAATCTACCATGGTCTATTTCGCAGCGCGTCGCGGCTTCCGCCGGGAACCGCAGTTGTGAACACCTCTGCGACAGCTGCTGTAATCATGCCGCGAGGGACTATGCTAAGGATAGGAGGTGCCGCACAAGGGACCGCCCCGAGCCCGAAAATGGAGATTGGGTAGAATCAAAGAAACTCGCGAAGCCCTGATGGTGCTGCCCATTTAATCATCCCACCACCCGAGAAACGAGTCAGAATAGACCCTCGCGCCCAAGGGTACTCTATCGGCCAAGGCCTGGATCCGATTCTCCTAAGACCCAGTCGTCCGTAAGGAATCAACTACAATCCAAACATGGGATCTATCTTCTGTCCAAACGATAATTAGCTTTGATGGGTATATATGAATAGGAGTTCGGGCAAGATTTAATGAGAATGGTTTTCTGCAAGTCGCCATTACTAGACGCATAAGAGAGACCTGGGGGAAATAATATTGGTTCTAATAGGTTGACGCGAGTATATACCTCTTTTGTTTTCGTGCGGCTCCGTACGAGTGGTAGACACATTTTCCATAGCCGGCGCCGTCCAGGCTATCCCAGTCTAGATGTCCGAAAACGAAGCCGGCGAATGCAGTACTAAACAGAGTTAGGTCAATGGTCAACCCGAGGCTTGACTAACTGAAATTGTGGGTTGTCCGTGGGGGAAGAACGTCGCGACAAGTAGAGAAAACATTATGGCGTGTTGGCCAGCAGAGGCATTGAAAGACTGCCTCCAGAGACCTTTTTTTAAGTTCAAGCACAGTAATCAGAGATAGTCCCGTGGGCCGTCAGAGTGTCGGACCCCTGTGATACAGGATATTACACGAGGATACTCAGGTCAGTCGACGCCTTTATGATCTCCTCTCCGAGTCCCCTAAAAGCGTCCTTCCCTTCGCCGTACAATGAAGGCATATTGATTCCAGAAATACCAAGCAAACCACACGCCATGTCTTTGTTTGTGGTTTTCTGGGAGCGGCCCAGCTCATACGAGCTGCGATAAAGCCTTATCCAAGAGACCGGGCCATAGATATTCCCTTGGAATCCTCGAAATTCTAGTTATGCCGGAATACATTGTTGACTGCTTTCCGATCCGTTGCCATATTCTCGAAAAGAACAGCTTCACTGGGCGCGATCGGTTCTTGAGGTGTCCAGCCGCGCGAGTGAACCATCTGATATGTTAAAGTGACTTGGTATTATGCTCGAGCGCAATCTCGAGCTGGGGAACTCTCGCGCCCACATGGGGTCTAAATAATTTGAATAAATTCGCAAGCGCAATCAGGCCCGAAGAGATGAAAATGAGGACAAGAAGGGTGGCGAGGACGATGACCAGAGTTCGCCTAGCGCGTAAGTGTATCCGCACCACGGCCAGGAATGCCAGGGGTGACTTCATCCTGGGATGCGGAAATAGCAGCCTAGGTTGCACCCCGAAACATGGGCAGATGCAAAAAGAAGGTCTTTACCCCTATCTACTAATACTGAAAGAGGTTCTACAGGTGGTAACATGTCAGAAGCGAGAACAAAATCAGACACTAGGAAAAGCTACGCATGTAGCAACTGGAAAAAGATGGTGATCAAGAACAGTCGAAGGCCAAAGCTCAAAAGATCCAACCTGTTACGCTTTGATATAAACGGTCTATGCAGGCAGTTGGGACTGAGACGGGCGACTTGCCTCATGACATTCAGCATCCTCTGCGGCGTGGGTGCATTGCACGAAACACGGCAGTTGGCTAAAGGCCAGGCCGCCCCCATGAAGGTGCAACGAATTGCATGCCGATCGTGGGGTGGCTCAGCTATCCGTCGGAGGGCGACAAGGAGTTGGCTGCAACAATTTTTTAGCAAGCCATTAGCTTACAGCAGAAGCCAACTAACGCTGAAGCGTACTGTAGCCCCCTAAAAATACCACTGAAGCTATTCCTGTGGAAGCTGATTGGGTCAATGTGTGCGAATAAAAATGAGTGCTACGCTACTTCAAAAATATTGTTGCAGCTAACTCCTTGTCACCTTCCGGCGGATAATAGCTGACAAAGTACAGTACAATACCGCAACACCTGTACGACCTAACCGTTTAAGGCAACTCCTAACTACACCCTCGCAGGGATTATTGCAGTTAGTGGCATACAAGCCCCCACATTCTGGAAGGTTCTTAACTGATTGGTTAATGCCATAAATGGTGATGTGGCTGAGGGCTTTACGTGACACCCAGCTACCGAATCAGCCCCCTTGCTCCGGGACCTGGTACTAATGGGCAAGTATTTCCCACTGTAACATGTCTGGCAAATACGTAGGGATGCTCTGCCATACAGGTAACGAAAAATTGGGACTTGTAGCGCACTGACTGCAATTATCCCTGCGAGGGTATAGTGGTCTAGAAGAACCGTTGGTAGAGTTCATCTTTTTCGTGTAAGGCTCTTGGGCCCCAAAAAAAGACAAGGGGATAAATTCCAAATTAGGAAGTCGGTTTCTAAGGGAGCGGATGGACGACACAATATCCCCTCGCTCCACTCCCTTCGTTCCTCAGTACGTTAAAACGAGGGCATACGCTCGGCATCTCAGTTGCCGCCATCGCACGGCTCGCTTAAGAGCGCTTAGCAGCGCTCAGCAAGTCGGACAGTCGGGAGGTGTCCCTCTGCCTCCGTTACATTGCCCCCGGGATGATAATCTAAAGGGAGGCCTGTGATAATCTAAGAAATCGGATAGCTTTGTCACTGATACCTACGGCAAAGCTAAACTGATTCCAAGGCGATTTTTAAACGCCCATGCATTAGGAACTTTCAACTTGTTTTCGCCTTCTGCGACTCCCATACAACTGGCAAAAGAAATGTTTCCCCTCAATTTTTCTGTTCTTCAAAGAACTTGCATGCATCCTCAACAGCAACCTTCAACTGAGCTGTCATTCCCATTGTCTCGTGGCCTTGCAGGAGGCCGTGTGGTGCTAGAGCTGTTGAGTGGAACCTTATTCGTTTGTCCCCATTCACCTCAGCCATCTCCTTTGCGAACATCTCTACGGAGTCGTAAAACGCTTCCCCAGTTCCAGCATTAAGGAAAAGGGGTATGCTAAGCTTGAACGGATGATTCAGTGGTGAGATATACGAGACCGCCTCGTACGCGTCCTCTCCTATTGGCAGGTACGCATCGGCTCCCCATTGAAGAAGGGAGGCCACCTGCAACATCCAGAGTTAGCATTGCTCTATCTAGATAACTTGACAGGTGGCGGGGAGCTGTAAATCATGTTCTAGGAGCCAAAAGAAAAAGAGCTCCAAACCGCTCCATTATGGAACTTATGGTCGTCGACTAAGAAATAAGGGCCAAGAATCAAACTCAGGGATAACTTGCCAAGGCATCGCCTCGTGAATTGTGACAATCTTGATAATCCTTTCCGGCATCGGCTGTCACATGGACCCATGGAGACCAGGCCATCGCTCCACCTGGCATTGGAAGGCGTGAGGCTGTTTCCAAGTAACGCAGTAAAGCCAGCACGAGATTCCCCCCCGCTGAATCTCCGGACACTTTAATTTGGCATGTTAGCGATTACTCGAGGGGAAATAGCTTAAGAATTACTGACCAATGATGTTCTTCGGGTCCACACCGAGAGACAGGATGTAATGATAGAACGTAAGCAAGTCCTGAAGAGCGGCAGGAAACCGGGTATCCGAGCTCGTTGCTACTCGGTACTGAGCGACGAAGGTTCTAGTAGCCTTCATGTGTTGGGCCATGGTATTGGAAACGTTCTGTCCTACGCCCTCAAACCCGAAGGCAAGGACGAAAGCGCCGCCAGGGAAATGGAGAACGACCTTTTCACGGCTCCGATCCTCGGTTGCCGCCGCTGAGATTGGAGCTGGAAACCATAATCCTCCTACCGGAACTGGTTTGATGGTGCCTGGAGCCAGAACCCCGGAGTAGATTTTCAACTCGGCCGGGCTGACCAGAGAGAAACGCTCTTTCGCCTTCGCCTGGCCCGACCGGACAGTGCCTAACCATGTGGAGCGAGTCATGGCTGAATAATGAAAGAATTCTCGGCACAGAGCATTTACAAGACATACCGTGAAACTCCACCCCCGCAGCGGGCGGAATGGTTTAAAGCCGTAACGAATAACTAGTAACACCAGAAGAAATGGTAGCTTCAGGATGGCAAATCCTGTGTAGATAGCCTTGAATGGCTGCTTGGACCATATCGGGGCCATAGTAGCGACTGATGGATGCTTGAAAGTGAATTTGAACTGATTGTTCACGAAACTTAGGAGTTAACGACATGTGAAAGGATGGAATGGGTGAGAAACTGAAAAACCACCTCCTTTTCCTAGATTAATCAAGTAAGCGGCCTGGTAAGCAGCCTGATAAATGTCTGGGCAAGGACAGCCAGTGAGCCGGTGAAGATAGGAGCCTGCCTTGGATTGGGGTTGCAAGAGAGGCGCAGACTGCCAAGGGCCGCTTTTATGCTTACGGCTTTGCCCTGTAAAGAAGGGGGTTACACTCAATATACCCAATGAACGACTGGAATCAAAATTAGAATACACTTTCGCACATATCTTGCGCGCTTGAGGTTGCAATTCATCTGCCAGAAAATGTGGGGTTCTTTTAAGTGGCCTAATGACGATGCGAAGTACAAGCCAGGCCCTGGGCTCCTGTTGCATACCCCTCCTGTATTGTGTGGCGCCTTCGTTTTGAAGTACCTGCCATCTGTACCAACTGCATGCCCGATCCACTGCACTGCAAGGTGACAAAAGGTGTGTGGGCCGCGCATATGTACATACGGTACTATTCTGGACTCCAACTGGCCTTGGCCCACTTTGCAGTGTTGAATGTTGATACAAGCACACTACAGCGGCAAATGGCTTAATTGCCGGGGCTAGCGCGAAGAAAATAGAGAAAAGCGTCAGGTAGGGTGCGCGAAAGGGATTACTGCGACGAACCCAAATTTTCAATAGGGCCACCTTAATCTATAAAAAATTACTAACGCGTGTCTTGGCTCAGCTTTCTCTCTAATGCATCTTAAAGTACGTATACTATCTTTATATCTATCCGTATATATGCATTAGAACTATTTTAAGAACGCTGTTATTCGTACAGTATGCAAATTGTTATGTAAGCAGTGTCTCCACTTTACAGATGTAATAGGCCCGTCCTACCATTAATGGCACGTTATTCTGGATACAGCTGAATAGTAATGCTTTTGAAGGCTAGAAATTAATACCTAACTCCAAAGACTTTGTTGCAACGCTCACTGCAACTTACCTCAGCTAGCTCAGGCCTCCCTGGCTCGTTCTTGTCAGCTAGCTGGGGGGTGCGTAGCGCACCCCATATACGGAAAGGTCACCTTCTGATCGGCATATATATGTTCCGTGGCTGAGCTACCTAAAAGTGGTACGCGTACGACAGCACACTCAACAAGCCTAATAGAACAACACAACTGATGTCTCCCATATCTGACAGTTCTCCATTTCTTCGAAGTCACTCAAGTACTACTCTACAACGCTAAAAATTAACCAATCAAATCCCAAATCCCCGTAACGAGCCAGCGAGGCCTGAGTTATAGTTATACGAAAAAGGGATCCCTAAAATGCTTTTACTTCTTTAAAAATCGAAAATTTATAATATTTTAATAATAAAACGTTTTTTATAATTATATATATATTTATACGGTTATTCCGATTATGGCTTATTATTAATACTACTTTAGTTCTAATTAAAACCCGTTTGCTACTTTTAAAACTTAACGCGTATAATAGCTGCAGCCCGAACTTATCACGTTTTCCTTACCCCTTTTTAAACGCGACAAATCCGAATTCTCTTAATTTTACCAGGTTACGCCTTTAAAACAGAATATACGTACGCGTATATTAAATATCTGGTAACAATATAAAAAACGTCTATAAAGTTTAAAAGTTTTATCTATAATTACATTCTTTATAACAATAACCGAATTATTAATTCGACCGTTCGGATTAACCGATTAATTAACGTATTAAAAAAATACGTAATAAGTTATTAATATACGAAAGTTAATAGCAATCTATTATTTTTATTAATTAAAATCCTATTATAAATAAATATTATAATACGTTATACGAGAAATTTAAAATTTTTATAAAAAGGCATGGATTTTGCTATTCGTTAGAAAATTTATTATTCGACATTAAAATAATTTATATTATCTTAAATAAAGATTAATGGTTTATAAATACGTTAATTTCTAATTAATATAAGTTTTTAAATTAGGTAATTATATACCTAAGAAAAAAATAGTAATTATATAACGTAAAGTGAAAGGCGAAACGGTTTTATAATAGTAACGATCCGGATATTTTTATATTTAGTTTTTATATAGTTTTAACTATTATTTTTAAAATTATTTTTAAAATTAACGGTGATTATTTATTTCATTTATTAAGCAGGCTTTTATTATTTTCGAGCTTATTACGAAATAAAATTAATATATTAAAAGGTTTAAAGTATATACGAAAATTATTATACATTAAATAAAAACGTAAGTCGGTTTTTAAAGATAATAAAAATGCCGCGTTATTTTATAAAAATAATAGTAATATAATTTTAATTAATATAAATTAAGTTATATAACTAGGGATCATAAAATAATATCGTATTTTAATACGATAATTCTAATATTTAAAATTATATTCGTAATATAACGTTTCGATACGGTTTCATTATATCCAACTTTAATATCGTTTTTATTCGTTTTTATAATTATATTTTTTAAAACAAAATTTAACGTAATTTATATTTCGTATTAATTAATATTATAAAATAAAATAATTTTATAAAACGTTATAATAATAATTAATATTACTTGATATTTTCCGTTAATTTATAATTAATATTATCCGGAATTTATTTTTTATTTTTATTAATACGTTTTATAAATGAAATAAAAAAAAGATTTCCGCTTCTTTAAATTAAAGCGTATACTGTATAATAAATGCCGTTCGATTTCGTTAGTTATAATTAACGAAAACGAAGGTACGATTAACGGTACTTATAACGTTTCTTAAAGCCCTTTTTAAAAAATATATAAATTTCTTTTTAAAAGATTATATCGATTTTCGAACGTTTTTATTTTATTTATAAAGATTAAAAGATAAGTAATTATATCCGAAAAATATAAGTTAATTAAACTAAAGTAATTAATTTATATAATAAAAATAATAACTTTTTTGCTATTTTTATTTTATTTTTTATATAAGTAAACTTTTTTTCATTTATATATATATTTATTAATTTAGTAATATCGACGAAACGTATATAACGCAAGTAACCTTACAAGTAAATCGTTAATTTTTAAATAAAATAACGAAATTATATTAAAACCCGTTATAGTTATACTTTTTTAAGCTTTTATTTTTTCTATATGAAATATTACATATTTACGTTATTTTTACCCAGATTACGTATCTAATACAAACCATTCGTAGAACAAACATTTAGTATACGGAATTATTAAAAATAAATTAATCGAAAACCTTATTTTAGAAACTTAGTTTATCGAATTTATTTAATATATATATTTTCGGTTAACCGTTGTTAAATTTGAAATTATCTCGTATAATATAGTTTCGAAATATTTTAATTACGTTAAATAAATAAAGAATAATATCGCACGGTTTTAATTAAAACGTATTAATAAATAAATATTTATTTAACAAATATTTTCTATTGTTATTTCTTATTAATACCTTCTATAATAATATAAATAACTTAACTGATAACTTATAAATACTTTATTTTTTGATTTAAAAATATAACTTATATATATTATTTCCTAAACGACATAATGTAATTACAATATTTTAAAAAAACGTTTTTTATTAAGTAATTATAAAGCCAGTTATATTTTAATACGGATAATATTTCGTAATATAACGACTTTTTCAGCTTAATTATTAATAATAACCAACCGTTAAACGATATAATTTTTGTTGATAAAAAGTTTCGAAATTATTAACGTTGTTTTTTAAAAAGTCCAGGTTTATTTATACTTTTTATATGTTATACGTTATGGCGACGTTAATTATACTAAACGGTTAATATTAATATAAGGTTAATATGAGTTGAAGCCTTATTTTCTAGGCTTAGTCAAATACACAGAAAATCATTTCACGATATAATTTCCACGATAGATACTATATCTAGTATCTTCGAACACGAACTGATTAATAGTTTTTACGGTTAGGATAGATTGTATACCTCAGTCCCATAAAGCCTCACGTTGACGCCGAATGCGTAGTTGTTAACAAGCTATAGAAAAAGATTATAATTTTATAATACGAATTATAAATAATTCCGTAAATAGTTTCAATTAAAATTATCCGTCTTGTTTTACGTTATCGTGGGATAAGTAAAGTAAAGATTTATTAAGCGAAAACAAGTCGTTAATATAAGCTTTTACTTTTTTATTATTTTTATGCTTTATGTAATTTATATAAGAATTTAATTTTAATATTAATATAATTTATTATTTTATATAATCTTAATTAGGGACCTTTAATTTAAAAGCTTTATTTATAATAATATTATATAAGTTTCTTATATTAAAATAAATTAATATATTAATAATATCGTATTACTTATAATTAAATTTAGAGCATAATTTTATATTAACCTTTATATTTCGTATATAATTAACTTATTAGATAATATTTTACGTATTTCTTATAACTTCAGCTTTCATTTTTAATTTTTAACGGTGTTTTAACTTATATATTAAAACCTTTATTTATATTAATAAGACTTAAAATGACTTTCCTTTTAGGCGTTATATCCGGATTTAAGTCTTTTTAGAAATTTTTATTCGGGTTATATAATAATGCCTAATGTTTTAAAATTACATTTAAATATTTTCCGCCGCGTTGTTATACGTAATTTGCATATTTATTACTCGTATAATTTCGTGAATTATAATATCTATAAAACGGTTAACTTAGCAGATAAGCGACTCGGATACTTTGACCCACATTTAATAAATTCGCTCTAAGTTTACCAAATTAACTTAGAATTTAATGCAAATATATAGGTACCTATTTAACTTAATATAAATAAGAAATTCGAAGTTGCATAGTAATTTAACCGCTTTTAATAAAGTTATAATAATTATTACTTAAAATAACTATATACTTTAAAAACGTTATAACTTTTTAAATTATGTATTAATTTTGCCGTAGTTTTATAGGTCGAAAGCTTTAGTAACTTTATAAAGAAATTCTTTTTTCCCTATTTTTAAAAAATTCCCTTTTAAAGATATAAGAAACGTAAGTTTATTTTAAGTTAAAAAATAAATATTTCGTAATAACTTCGGAGTTATAGTACTGGTAATTTTAGCAATTTTAATCTTAGTAAACATAGCTATATATAAAAGGTTTACAAAGTTTAGGTTAATTTAAACAGAATTTTGTAAAGTTATAAACTTTTAAAATATAGTGAATACTAAGAACACGTGACAGTCCGACTCGCTTGTTTGTCCGACTCGCCTATCTAAGACGTTACCTAATATATATCTTTTAATTAATCGGTCCGGTTTATAAGATTATGAACCTTTTCTTGCATCGTTATAAAGCGTTCGGTTTATACATCTTTTCTGTTAGATTATAAAAATTGTAGTTAATTAATTATCCTTAATTAAATTTAGAATTTAATAAGTTATAAACTCGGTATAATCCGTTATAATGTAAATTTTACTTTATCAGGCGTTATTTTTTAAAATATCTTAAATAATAATATTAGTATTTAATATTAATATAACTACGGGACCTTACGAAATTAAAAAGTTCTATTTATAATATAACTCTTTTACGATATTACTGAGTTTAAAGATTATTATTAATCGTAAGATAATTATAATTAATATACGTTTAATTTAATATTAAAATATAAGGTACTTATAGTTTTTTTAATTTTCTCTTATATTAGTATATTAGTATATTAGTATAGCATAAACGTAATATTTAAAATCGGCTACGTATAATATATTTTTTTATAAGATACTTTTTAAATTTTAGGATGGTTAAATATTATTAGTTAATACGAAGTTATTTTATTTAAGACGAAATGGCAAGTTATATTATATTACGAATTATTTTACTAATAGTTTTAGTAGTTTATTAGTTTAAGATTTTATTATCCGTCCGTAAGGTTAATTTTCCGCGGTACTATGAACGAATTTAATATGCTTAATAGGAAATTTAAAGTTGGCCGGGCGTATTTAAAATATTATCGTTAGAATTCTTTTAAAAAAAAGCTTTTAATATATTATTAAAGTCGTTTATATCTTATAACATTCTAAAATATATAAAGGTATATATAATAAGAAATATTTTAAATATTTAATAAAAACTCTATAAGTTAATAATTATTATAATATAAGTAAGTTAATTCTATTTATTAAAATGTAAAATATAATAATTAAAAGTATATAGAATAAGAATAAGTTATATTAAAATAAGGAATATTAATTCTATATGAAATAATTATAATAGTTTTATTTACTATATTTATAAATAAAACTATTTTATAAATAATATTAAATAATAAGTTAAAAAATTTATATAATTTATATATTTATTTGTTTTTTACTTACATATTATTATTTTATTATAAAAATAGCAACGTTAATTTTGAAGTTAATATTTAGTAATATATATAAATTTAACTATTTATATAACGTCTCTTTCCACCGAGTTGCGCGTACTATCGAGTTGCGGTCGTTTCCGCTAGACGTATTTATAGCTTTTTTATAAGTTCGCGTATTATGTCCGGGTTTACCGCAAACGTTATATCGCCGTTTCTTTATTTTAACTCTTTTATGACGACTACCTTTAGCCGTTATTAGTTAATTCTTTTTACGACCCTTTTCCTTTTCGGTTAGAAAAGTTTGTTCTTTTTGTATAGTAATTGTTCCTTCTTTTTAAAGACGTTTATTTTTTGTTCTCCGATGTTTATTAATTATATAGTTGGTTTGGTATAATTGGACAACATTTTATTTAAGAAAAGTACCTTCATATTAAAATCTTAAATGATTTAATAATTTTTATTAGTAAGTTATCTTAATAATTTCTATTTTTTCATAGGTGACATAAAACTAAAACCGCTTAAAATAAGCCGCGAAACAGTTGGTATAAGTATAATTAAAAGAATATTTAGATCGAAAAAAAAAAACGTTATTAAGATTGGATAAAGTAAGTTTAACTTTTGCGAATCTAGATTTAATATTATCGGACGTTATAATAACTTTAAACGCGTTATGAAAGCGTAAAAGTGAATTTTATTTCGCGATATAAGTATAATAACGTCGTATTAAATTTTCGATATAAAACGAATAAACGCATTTTAAAATAAAGAAATAAAATACGTTAAAAAAGTTAAAACCGATGTGAAAAATGAGTAGGTATATAAAGCATAATAATATCGTAGTTCGCGTAATACTTTTCGCATTTAATCGAATAGTAACTTTTATGACCGTCGAGGATAAGAAAACCTTTCGATCTTTTCGTATACGTTCGTATATATTTATCGAAATATTAAATTTATTTTAAATTTAATTCGTTCGTTATTTAATTATTATAAGTTATATTAAACCTTTAATAGAATTGTAATAAGTATTTTCGATATTTAAAATTAAGTAAGTTTACCCCGTTAAAATAATAAATAATAGTAAAATTTAATCTTACGAATTAATAGTTTATATAATTATAACTTATTATCGATTTTTCTAGTACGCTTATTTAAGTTTTTTACGTTATCTAATATTTATAATTATTATGCCTAATATTATAAAAAGGTTTATTAAAAAGCTCGTTTCGTTAACGTTATAAATATTCTTTTTTTATGATACTATATTTTACGATTATAACTCGAATAAATGTAAAGTATTTACGAAATACCTTTTAATAATTAATCTTTCGATTTAAACGTGTATTAAGCTTTTTTTACCGTCGTATAAATCTTTATACCTAGTTAGCCTTAACGCGTACCGCGACGTATTAAATAAAGTAATAAATTTGTTATATCTTTAACGTATTAAAGCCGAATAGGAAACGTTCGCGTATTAAGGTTAAGGATTTAGTTGATAATCGATTTTTTTTTTCGGTCGGCTTTAGTTTTCGTGAATTCGAGATAATATCAGTTCGGGAAAGTTTACTATGAATTCGATTTTTTAAGGTGGATTTGTGGACGCCATATATAATACGAAGCCGTTTATAATTAAGTGCCGGTTTTTCTTTTTTAGCCTGAAAGGTTAGATTTAATCTGGCATTTTTTATAAGCCGTTTTATATTATTGGTATTAAGAAATGTATTATTAAAGTTGGGTGGTTGGAATAGCAAACAAACCCCCCAACTCGCTAGTACGCGTGACTCGGTGGTAAGAGACGTTATACAAATAATAATACTATTAACGTCTTACAAAAGCTCATAGAATGCCCAAGCTTACGGGATAGTTTTCAGCCCCTCGTAATAATTAATTCAAATTAATCGGGGGAGAGGGGGAGAGGGGGGGAGGTTTCTACTAATCGCATTTATATAAGGATATAACTCTTAGAAGTCCGCGACTAGTGACCGACTAGTCGCCGACCCACCCATTAGCATAAACAACTATCTGGCAACTAATAAAAGGCGCTAAATGGAAGTAACCTAATATATTCATTTCTTGGAATTTTACTTTGCGATTAATTGGCGACCACCTTACTTTAGCACTTAACTATCCCTTATCTTATAAGTTTTCCATCTATACTAAGGAAAGTAACGCGGTAACTATCAAAAGTGAAGTACGTAAGTTATAAAACGTATCTAAATCATTAACTAAAAAGATTACGAACTTTGATCCCATTAACGAACGATCAACTATAATACAAATACGGATAAAAGAACCTATAAAAAAGCCTTAATAAGGAAAGAGGGACGTTTTTCGAGATTATAAGTCCCCTTATGCATTTAACCGAAATGCATTTTAATAACCGTCAGTCGAACGGTCGGAAAATAAGCGTAATATAACAGCAACGTCTCGGAGCTTAAAAAAAGAAAGGTTTAAGCTCTTTAATAATAATTAAATTTTAGAAGTTATCCGTCACCAGAATAAGCGATATTGGGAACTTCTCTAATAGTTAGCCAAATAATAAACGAAAACATAAATCGAAAAGGTAAAATTTTATAAGTTATTTATTATTTCGTTATAGAAGCTTAAAAGTAATAAAAGAGTACTGCATTATAATTACTAGAAACTTACCGAACGTACGTTGATTAAAGAAAAAAAAGATTAAATAAAAGCCGTAACTAGGGCTTACGCGGAACGGCCAAGGTAAAGTATTTTTACTTATATTTAATAGGTTATAAGATATATAAACGTTCTTATTAAGAACCTATAACGATCGTACCGCGTTATGTTTAATTATTTTAACTACGAAAAAAATTGAAAATAAAGAACTTATAAACCTTTATCAAGAAAGATTATTCAAATCTTAACCTTTGTAATCGAGAATATCGGGAATAATATATAGAGTTGTGATAATAAGTCGATTAATCATTACTTAATTTATCCGTTAAATGGAAGCTTTTAGTTTATAAAATAAATTTAAAAACGCTTTAAATCCGGAGAATAATCGAAATAATAAATACTTTATATTTAATTACTTTTATAAGTTAATATTAAAGTTACAGAGGACTTTACTACATAAAAGCGTTAAATTAAACCAAATTAATAATGTAATAAATAAAGTAAAGCGTTATTAAGACGTATAAAAAAGGCGAATAAGGACCGATTATTTTCTATTAAAAGTATTAATAAGAATAAAAAGTCTTATTTTAACGTTTTTAGAAAAAGGGCCCTAAAGGTATGGGCTAACTAAATATATCAGGTAAAAGTAATAAAAGTTAAGGGCGTTTTCACATTTGAAAACCGGATAACCGCCGGTTTAACTCCGACCGAAATAAATTTACGCGATTTAATATACCTAATCCTTATACAGGCTTACTGAAATATTTTAATTATAAAAAGTTAGGTTATAAGAATTTCGATTATAAAGTAAAAGATAATATAAAAACTTTATTATCTCGACCGCATAAAAACCAGCTTCCGAAAACGGTATAAAACGTTATAATATATAATAACAATTTCGATAATTCCTTAAACGTAACCTTAAAAAAGGCGAAAAAATATATACGTCTAATCCATTACGGTAAACGATTATAAAACGGTCGGAATAAAGCTCCCTTTTTAAAAAAAAGGCGCTTATTAAAAGGAACACGGAAAATATAACGGTATAGGTAAATATGGATACTGGGATACAAGGGAATACGGTAAGTAAAAGATTAATAAAAAAAAGCTTAATTTTCGACCGGCCCCCGTAGATATTCCGGGCTTTATCGGCGTTAATAATATATACATTATATGTTACGGAATTTATAAAATCTGTATTAATATAATAAAAAATAATAAAACCGAAGGAAAGTTTAAATAAATATTTTTCGTAATACTTTATAATAGAAAGGCGCCCGATCGTTTATTATCCCGACGTAAAATAAACAAATTAAAGATTATATTAAAAACGGCTATATGCGAATAATTATACGGGCCGCTTTAAAAGGTCGACGGATAAAATATTATAAATTTAACGTTTTCCAGGAAATAAATTTATATCGTTAACTTAATAAGATTAACCGATAAATTAAACATTTCGGAATTCGAGTAATAATTATACGAAAGAATAATAAAACTCCTAAATTACTTAAAGGATTTCTGGCAAATATATTCCGAAAAAACTGCGAAGAAAATTCCCTAACTACCAGCGATAAAGTATTTAAAAAACTTAATTCTAGGAAAGACGCTTTTATCAGGACTTATTTACCTAATATTAAAAACGTAACAGAAAACGTAAAAGATATATACGAGAAAATCTAAACGTAAAAAAGATACGGTATTTAAAAGCCGATATAAAAATATTAATATTATTCGTACTTAAAAGAACTGGCAACTTCCAATTATACGTTAATTAGAAAGAGTTAGACTAAGTTATAAAAAAAGATCAGTATCTTTTATTTTTAATTTCGGAAATTATAAACCGATTAAAGTTTATTAAAGTGCTTTTTAAAGATTAACCATAAAAATGCTTATTATTATATTTAGATTAAAAAAAGTAATAAATAAAAAACCGCGTTTCGAACGTGTTACGGCCAGTTTAAATATATAATTATATTATTTAGCTTTATTACCGCGTTAATTACGTTTTAAAGACATATATATAAAGTATTAATTAATTTAATAAATTATATTCATATAATATACTTAAAAGATATCGTGATTTATTCGAAGAATGAAAAGAAATATACCGAATATTTTCAATTAATTTACGAACGGTTATTATAATATCTGCTATTTATAAAAATATTTAAAGGCGAATTTTTTTTTAAAAAAGGATAAAATTCTTAAGATTCGTAATTAATACCGGCGGTCTAGAAATGGACCGCTAATAAGTTAACCCTATTAAGGCGTAACCGGAACTAAAATTAATCCGGGATATCTAGATTTTATTAAAATTCGCGAACTTTTATCGAAAATTTAATACTTTATTATTTACGTATTATTAAACCTATTACGAAATTGCTAAGAAGAACGTAAGTTAAAAGTAAAAAAAGAAATTTTATTAATTCGAAAAAGTTCGGAAAGCGTTTAAAATCTTAAAAAAAGAATTTTAATTAACGACCGTACTCCGATATTAAATTAACTTTAAATATACCAAAAATAAAAATAAACGCTTCAGTAAAAGCTATATCGGGAATATTTTCATAAATACATAAAAAATATTAATACTTAATAGTATATTAATCGTAAAAGTTTAACCTTACGGAAAAACGATAAGTTATAAAGTAATAAAAGCTATTAATAATTATAAAAAGCTTAAAATATTAACGTACCACACCAGCAAGTCGGACACACCAGCAAGTCGGACACTTTTTGTACAATTTCAATTACTTATCTTTAACCGCCCATTTTTCAACACCAATATTATGGAACGCCTTACAAAAGAAATTAGGATGAATTTAGCCGTCCAGGCAAAAAAAAGAAACCCGAAACTTAATTTTAAACGGCTTGGTTTTATATACGAAGTAACCTTATTTACATTAAAAGATCGATTTAACGGTAAATCTTCTCGAACTAACACTTTTTTTATTTCGCGAAAACTAACGCCTACCGAAAAGAAATCGATTATCGACCGAATCCTTAACCTAGATATGCAAGCATTTTCTGTCCGGCTTTAGTACGTTAAAGATATGGCGAATTTATTACTAACCTAGCGCGTTACGGAACGCGTCGGGGTTAACTAGGCGTCGAGATTTGTTAAACGGCAAAAAAAGCTCTAAACGCGTTTAAATCGGAAAATCGATTATTAAAAAGTATTATACGAAAATCCAAAAGCATTTCGCAAATAGTTTAACCTTATTCGGGTTACAATCGCAAAATACGGCATCGCAAAAGAGGATATTTATAACTTCGACGAGACGGACTTTTTAATGGAACTTCTTATAATATCGGGTATGGTAATTATAAATGCTGAAAAACGTAAAAAACCTAAATAAACTTAATAAAGTAATCGGAAATAAGTAACAGTTATATAAGCTATTAATTCGCAAAATTAAGTTATACTTTTATTTATTATATTAACGAAAAAAATTTATTTTAATTCTTAATATTGTAATAACTTATTATTAACCGATTAAAAGGTTAATATTAATCTTAATAACTAGATAATAAACGAATTAGGTCTAAAATAGGTTTAGTATTTCGATAAGTATATACGAACGCGTACGAAAAAAACGAAACGTTTCCTTATTCTCGACGGCTACGAAAGTTACCATTCGATCGAATTCGAAAAATATTACGCGAATAACGGTATTATTATTCTTTACATACCTGCGTATTTTTCCTATCGGCTTTAATTTTTCGACGTATCCTGCTTTTTTATTTTAAAGCGCGCTTATTCATTATATATCGAAAATTTAATACGACGTTACCATACTTATATTACGAAAGAAGATTTCCTCGTTAACTTTTACGACGCGTTTAAAGCTACCATAACGTCCGATAATATTAAATCCGGATTTATAAAAGCCGGACTTATTTTATTCGATTTTAATAACGTCCTTTCCGATTTGGAAATTCCAATTATACCTATACCGACAGTTTTTCCGCTTACTTCCGCCGGTTCCAATCTTTCGCCCCTTACGAAAACCCTTATAAATATCCGTAAAATAACAAAATAAGGACGTTACTTGTAAAGAAGGGTCAGAAATCACCAAGGTAGATCGCCAATAAAAATCGTTAAATCGGTTAATTTGTTAATTAAAAATTAATTAATGCTTTGGCATAAAGTTGTTTTTTTAAAACAAAAGGTTACCCAATTACGCGAAACCAATTACGTTTTTAGCAAACGTTATAGAACTAAAAATAAACGTTTTTAAAAAAAAGGAACACTTACTATATAAAAAAAATAAGCTCTTCTAGCCGAAAAAAAAGGGATGGTAAAAAATCTCAACCAACAGCGGCTAAAAATAATCGTCGTAAAAGGGCTAAAACGAAAAAACGGAAATGTAATATTTACGGCAAGCCCGGACATAATACGCGTACTTATAAAAAAGCTGTAAATACGTCTAACGAAAACGAAACCGATTAGTTTAAATTAATTAATTACGTTATGGTTTTATTTGTGTTTGTTGTTACGGACTGCCAAAAAGTGTCCGACTCGCTGGTGTGTCCGACTCGCTGGTGTGGTACGTTAACGGTAATACCTCGAAAAAATAGAAAAGAGTTTTTATTACTTATAAATTATATGATATTAACGAATATCGTAAAAGTACAAATACGCGACATTAAAAAAAGGTTAACCTAATGAATTTACCGTTTTACATAATTTAATTTTAAGATTTAATACCGATCGGGCCCCGTTAACCCGGCGGATAAGTTATTTAAACGCTTAAATTATATATTAAAAAAATAAATACGGGAATATAATTTTTACGTTATTTAAAAAGCTTACACTTACGGACAAAATACCGAAAAATTTACGAAAAGCAATCGCAAATATATAACACGATATAAAACATTATAAGGAAATAAATAATCTTATAAAAGTAATACAAAATTCGCTTACTATAAAATTTTCAATCAAATTTTAAATAACTAAAGCTTAGGTAACTACCATCCGTAGAAAAAGAAAAAGAAAAACTTTCGTTATATAATTGTAGAAAACTTTCGAAAAGAGAGAAAAGTAAAAAACTATATACTTATCGGATTTATAACTTACGCATAATAATGCAAATATAAATCGCAGTAATAATACAATTATTACGGTTGCACTATACCGCAACGCCAGGGGCATAAAAGATTGACGAAATGATCGCAATTGTAGCAATCATTCTAGTGCTTACAGCTGCATATATATTGGAGCTGTTACGGTACCCCCGAACCGTAATAACAATTAACAGTTAAATAATAATAACCGCAAATCGCAATTATATTGCGATCGAACTTGGAAAAATTTAAAAAGAACGAAATTAATATTAAGGTTCCTATTTATAATTAATACGTTTTACGTTTTTTAACGAAAAACCTAGCTAAAAACGAAACGGCGTTATAACCAAAAGATTTCTGATAATTTTACAATTAAGTTCGTAAGCGATAAACTAAAAACTTAAATATTAAAAAGCTAATACGAATAACCGGACGCGAAGCCGAAATAAAGGTTAAGTACTTCCTGAATCCGATTAAGGTTTTATATTATTAAAATAAATTTAAAATACTGTCGTAAAAGGCTTAACAGAAATAATTAATTAATTAATATTACTATAACTCGAAAGTGAGTTATATAAAATATATCCCTATATTAAAATAAATAACTAAAAGGTTTTATTCGGAAAATATAACAAACGATATCCGAAAATATATTACGAAATATCCGAATTACCACAAGATAATAAATTTGCGTTATAAGCTATACGGATAAATATAATCCTTACTATTACTTAAATAGCTTTTTTAAAGATTACGATAAAACTCATTATAAAGCTCTTAAAACATAAGCCTGAACGGGTTAAAATAGACGCGATTTTAATAATGATAAATCGTTTTACGAAATTTAATTTATTTCTTTTTACGGTTAACACCTTAAGAATAACCGAATTAACTCGATTATTTTACGATAGAGTAAAATATAAATTCGGAACGCCGGCCGGAATTATTAATAAGAAAAACAAGTTATTAATAAATTAATTTTAAGTGAAGTTTTATAAAAAAAAATTTAAAAAACGAAACGGCGGATATCGACCGCACATTACCCGTAAACCGATAAATAAATAAAACGGACTTATTAAATACTAAAATATTACCTTCGTAATTACGTCAATAAATATCAGGATAACTGGATAAGGTTATTACGGAATACAAGATTTACATATAATAACGCACGAAATATATTTACCGGTAAATCTTTATTCGAAACCGTATATAACTATTATTTAAAAATGGTAAAATATATTTTATAACGGTCAAAAGACTAAATATAAAAAATAAAGAAACGGCTTAAAAGATTTACTGCCGTTAATCGAATAATATACGAATATTTAAAAAATAACCTAAAAGAAATATTACGATTACCGTTATATATTTATAAAGTTTTAACCAAAATAAGAAGTAAGTTTATTAATTATAAGTTTCATTTTCAAAAGTAGAAAGTTCGTATTTATTTATTTCCGACTTATGAATAAAAAGTAGATAAGTTTTTAAACGTATAAAATAATTCTTTTTATTAAATATTAACGAATATATAATATATTCCCGATATTTTTACTAAAACCGTATTATAATCGAAAACCGAATAACGTTTTAACGGCGTTATTAAACTTAATTAAAAAAATATAATAAAGGATATCGTTTATTACCAGGATAATCCAAAGTAACGTAAATGCCTCATTAAATAAAAAGAGTTAACCCGCCGAATATAACACGTAAAAACTCCGGAAATATCTTAAAAACGTCTCTAAAATATTATAACATTACGAAAAGAAAATTAAATACGTATATAAAGAATAAAACGATTTAAAAATAATAAAGTTATAAAAACCCGACCAAATATATACTATATAAAAATCGAAAGTAATGTTACGTAAATTTAAAGTAATTAAATTTAATATTAATTATATAATTACTTTAAGCTTTTAACAAATAGCAACTTATTATACACCGATTAAAAATAAACTAATTAAACATTATTACATATATACAACAAATTAAAACATGAAACTAAATTATAATCCTTTCCGAAATAAAACGAAAGGCGAACGGAAATTATTAAACGACGTAAAAAGATTAATCCTTTACCCCGAAATTAAAATTTTATACCTAACTGTTAAGCTTTACATTAATTAACCTTTTTTATTAAACGTATTATGGAAAGTTAATATAAAAATATTAAAAGGCGACCGGAAAATATACGACGGTAAAACGTAAACGCGTTTATTAATTTTATTAAGCGTATAACGTACCACACAAGCGAGCTGTACACTTTTTGGCACCTCGCAACAATCAATCCTCATAACTCAACCACAACACATCTAATTGATTTAAATCAACCGTATTCCCTGTCGCTAGCCGT